>WNHD01000041.1:0-74330 GCA_011057455.1 Ganaspis sp. Gsp50
ATCCAGACGAGTGTCCAAAACGTTATAATACTCAAATTGGGGTGCTTTTTTCTGGGGAATCGAATGCAAAAGGGAAAATTTAAAAAAAGTTTCCGGAACCCTGTCGAATTTGCAAATATGTGAGTCATGATTTTCGCATTAAAAAAAATAAGAAAATGAATGAAATCTTTTTTAAATTGCTAATTGATCCAGATGAGTGTCCAAAACGTTATAATACTCAAATTGGGGTACTTTTTTCTGGAGAATCGAATGCAAAAGGAAAAATTTAAAAGATGTTTCCGGAACCCTGTCAAATTTGCAAATATGTGAATGCTTCCCTATGAGAAAGCAAAAGTAGAAAAGGCAAATATAGTCAGACGCAGTAAGAAAGATTTAAAACCAGTCAGTAGAAAAAGCAAACATTGTCAGACCAACGCAGTAAGGCAGATTTAAAAAGTCAGACAGTAGAAAAAGCAAATATAGTCAGACCAGTGTAAATAGGGAGGTTTAAAATAAACCAGTAGATAAAGCTAAGATTGGCAGACCAAATGAAGCATTAGCTTGCTTTTTTACTGTCTTATTTTAAATATTTTTCGCTCCTTTGGTCTGACTATGTTTGCTTTTTCTAATATCTAATTTTAAATCTGTCTTTTTGAGTTCGGCTGACTATGTTTGCTTTTTCTACTGTCTAACTTTTTAAATCTGTCTTACTGCGTTGTTCTGACAATGTTTGCTTTTTGTACTGTCTGGCATAAAATTTTTTTTACTGCGTTGGTCTAACTATGTTTGCTTTTTCTACTTACTGCTTTAAAATCTCCCTTATTGCGATAGGCTGACTATGTTTGCTTTTTCTACTGTCTGACTTTAAAACCTTTTTACTACGTCGGTCTGACTATGTTTGCTTTTTCTACTGTCTGATTTTTTAAATATGTCTTACTGAGTTGGTCTGACACTGTTTGCTTTTTCTACTGTCTGGCTTGAAATCTTCCCTAATTTCAAAAAAGATTCCTTAATAGTTGGCATTATGTAGTAAAATCCCGTCTAAGTCAGGCATATTATAATTTCCAAATTGTTCTGAATAGTCATTTGCAGCTCCTAAGTAGTAAAACCTTACTTTAGTCAGACAAACGTTGAATCCAAAAATGGCCCCTTGTTGTACGAATAATTATAGAACTGTGTATTAATTGTTTATTTAATGTTTATTGAATGTTCTTTACATTTAAAAAAGGTCGCTGATTCTACAAAATAAAAAATTATTATAAATCCTATTTTTATCTTTAAAAAATCGTTCCTTATTATAAACAAGTCGTTCCTTATTAAATAAAAATTGTTCCTTATTGTACGAATAATTATAAATTCAATACTTAATAAAAAAAAGTGGTTCCTTGTTATACGGAGAATTACTGATAAATCCGAAGTAAATAAATAGATTGGATAATACGGATAAATCCAACTTTATAATTCTATAGTGAAATAGCAAACAATAAATCAGTTTCAACTTTAAATGACTCAATAATAAATGAAACAGACTTGACTAGGAACAATTCGTAATTGCAGAAGTATTATATTGTAATTGCCAGTGTTGAGTAATGGAAACAATTTAAATCATTGAACAGAAATTAGCATAATGAGGGTCGTATTTTGAAAGTTGGAAATGAGGAAATTCTGGTCACATTTCACTTTAGTTTCAATGCAGCTAACTTTCGGAAGTGCTTGGGATTTGTTTTCATGCAATAATCTCGACTCAAGAGACAAACAATGCATCTGCGGTCCATCGTTGTAACAGTAAACCACAAGACGAGTATAAAAGGAACAATTAGAATCCAACTTACTGGCAAAAGTAAATAGAGAGAAAACTCTAAAGCATAACTGTTTCTTTGCGCTTGTAGACGAAAAAACAACTCGTAATGTTACTAACAATCAAGAATTTTTATGTCCCGCCCAGCTGCCCCTTGGGTTGTAAAACGTTGACATAATTTACATGGCAATATCCTACTTTTCTAAATTTCAAACTGGAGAAATACTGCCAAAATGGAATAAATTCAAATCTGTTGAAAAAGCGTTTTTCAAGAACGCTTTTTATAAACAAAATTAAAAAGTAAAATACGGAAATTACGAGTACTTGAAATTGAATATATTGAACTGAATATACATTGAATATATGTAAAAATAAAGATAGGTGTAAATTTTGAATGCAATTAAAAGGAATTAATGGAACGGAATTAAAAGGGTAATAAAATTACATATAAACGAGTAAAATAATAATTTCAAACACCAAGTGAAGCAAAGAATGAAAAACGAACTTTAAGTTTCAAAATTAAAAGCAAATTAATTTGAACAAAAACGTGAATATATCACTCAACGGTTATTACTTAATAATAATTTAAAATGAAAATTCAATTTTAAATTAAAAATCCAATGAAAAGGGCTATAAATAAAGATAGTATACTATCTTTATTTATATAGCTTTTTTCATATAAAGGTTACATAAAGATAATACGAAGCTAGTAAATAAATAAGGCAACCCTTTACTGATTTAAACTTTTTGTACTGAATAAATAACAGAGAATATTATTACACTGTTTTAACAGTAATTTGAAACTCTACAACCAAAACAGTTTCTAAATTTCTCCATAGAATGTTAAACTTACTAAATTCAACATATACATACATAAAGTTTCATCCAAGTTTAAAAGTTAATTAATTTCACTTTAGTTTCCAGTTTATTAGAAGCAGTTTTATAAGATTATCTGCAATAATGTTTAAATTTGGAACACGATTATTCAAAACTTCGTAAAACAGAAAGAATACTAAAGTTAACATGTGCATCATTTATTTTATACCATCTCCTATTTCTCAAAAGAGAATACATTATGCCCCAGAATCGATAAAGGAAAAAAGCAAAATTTTTATCTCCTTCAAGCTCTTGAAATTTTATTTCAAAAATGTGTAAATTAAATGAGGTTGGAAAATCTGAATCTTACGTTTACTTAAAATACGGATATTGGTTGAGAATTAATGAGTCGAGAGAACAAAAATAATGGGAAAAAAATGAATTTATCGTTGTTATTTTGTAGTTATTATTATTATCATTATTATTAGTATTATTACTATTGTTATTATTGTTGTATCTTTTATTATTGTTGTTTATATTTTTGTTATGTTTAAATTCATAATTATATTCACTATTTGTTAAAGTAAAACCTTAGTTTAATTTATAAAAACAATTAATATTGTTGTTGTTATTGTTGTTGATATTGTTGTTGTTATTGTTGTTTTTGTTATTGTTGTTATTGTACATTTTTTATTAAGCATCGCATTTTAAAGAAATATGAAAAAATGTAATTTTAAAAAAATGCAAGCAAAGAAACTTTTCCCCTCAATGAAAATTCATCAAAAAATGTAAACTTTACAAAAGAGTAATCAATTAATTAAATTTTAATTAATGGCGAGAAGCTTGTGTTTTAAATGTAGTGGAAATATAAAACTCGTTCACAAAGAAATTACGTAATTTATCTTCAACTAATTATTCTAGATTTAAAAAACAAAATCTTTTTATTCATTAATCTTTAATAGATTTTTTACTCTAATTGTCCGGTATAATAAATTAATGACTTCTTATGTAATTCTATAATTAAATTAGTAAATTAGTATTAGTAAATTGTATTGTTATAATATACATTATAGTATATATTACATACTACAGTATATATTACATACTATAGTATATATTACATATTATGTACATAAATGATATTAGTACATTTGAATAAAATAATTTATTACAAAAAACAATAAATGATATTTTAATTGGAATAAAATCATTGTCACAATTTACGTTAATTTAATTTGCTTTAATTTAATTTACTTTAATTTAATTTACTTTAATTTAATTTACGTTAATATTTGAATTTGTTACTAAATTATTTACGAACAAAACTGAATTAATTTGAGACTAGTAATTACATTGTCTTTTTTAAAGACAATAATGTCTTTTTTAAAAACAATAAAGTTTTTTTAAAGACAATAAAATTTTTTTATTACATCTTTTTTAAAATGAAGATTTTTGTCTCGCTCACTTACCGACAATGATCTCAAGATCGACTCGGATAATGTATCTCGCAACCTTTAATTAATGCTCAGTAATTAATGTTTAATTAAACGCGAGTTCACAACGCTTATACAATAGCAATCAAGTGCAGTAATGTTTGTACTTGTGATCGCATGGTTGAAAATACGCTCAATTAAAACCTAATCCAATTTGACTTCATCAATGTCTTAACGTCTTAAAGTCGAAAACTGAAAATTCAATCCAAATCAAAATTCCATTCAATCGAATAAAAATCAATTAAAGGCCTAATTAAAATTGCCTTCTCAATACGATATCGCTTCGTAATTAACAAGAGTTCACGAGGATCAGATAACAACGAATTATGTTTCGCAACAGTTCCACAAAAGTTTATTAAAGCAAAAGGTTTTAAAAATATTAAAAACATTAAAAGCATTGAAAACATTAAAAACATTAAAAACATTAAAAACATTAAAAGCATTGAAAGCATTGAAAACATAATCACAAAAAATCTGCAATACGCTTTTTTCTTCTTCGAACACAATCTAAAAATTCGGATTTGAAAACAAACAAAAAATTTTTGTAGGCCTGAGTTATCGCTTCTTTTTTAAATTTGAACACTATCTATAAAAATTTGAATCCGAAAACGAAGAAGAAAATTTTTTATGTCTGAGTTATCGCTTCTTTTTGAAAATTTGAACACAATCTACAAAAATTCTGTTCTGAAAACGAAAGAAAGATTTTCTTGTAGGCCTGACTTATCGCTTACAAAAATTGAGTAATTGTTTACAGAAAGTGTGCAAAGTCGGCACATTTTTTTGCGCATGGAAGCACTTGAGCTATTTAGAGGATAAGGCAATAATTTTGCATTTTATAGTCGAAGCTTACTACCACTTGGAAGCACTGTGATATCGCGTTGGCGCTATAAACCCTCTTATCTCATTTTAGAGATGGCACCTCTTTTTAGTAGGCTGACGCGGTGCCAGGTGCCATCTCTGCAGGCGAGATAGGAGGTTTACTGCAGCAGCACTAGATAGGATATTATAGCGATGAGAACAGGAGCGAATGTAGCGCAGTGTCTCGCGAATAATAATGACCGTAAATTGTGAAAGTAAATAGTGCGCAGAGAGTATTTTGCTTAAAGGAAGCCTTCCTCCTACTTTTGTATAATATATCAGGGTTGTGGGGCCATTTTATCAGATTGGAAGTGAGACTCGCTTGTTTGTTTCTCTTTTGAAATATCTGACAGCGAATAAAGTGCACCTGTCGTCTTTACTCGTAGTTTAAATTAAATCTGGCACGAGATATCTCCATTCATTGTTTTGGGTGTCCAGCGAGAAATTGTAATAGCTACCATTAGCCAATCCTCCTGCAAGGTAATAGCGTCCTCTGTTTTATGTACCTATTTGCTATGCGATTACGCCACTTTATTTTGCGAAATACTCGCTCTGCCAGACCCTGTGTACTGCAATCATCTGTAATTGAGATTTTAGCCCTGATTTGAAATACGACTTTTCTTAATTGTGATTATTTTAATTAGAATACTGGTTTAAGGATAATTACGTTTTGTTTATTTATTTGTTGTTAGTTTATGCATTATTAGTTTATTTATTATTAGTTTATTTATTTATTACTAGTTTACTTATTATTAGTTTATTTACAATTAGTTTATTTACAATTAGTTTATTTACAATTAGCTTATTTATTATTAGTTCATGTATTATTAGTTTATTTATTATTAGTTTATATATTATTAGTTCATGTATTATAATTTCATTTAGTAATATAATAATTTCCTTGCAAAATAGTTAAATGAAAAATTGAAAAATTCGTTCAGCGGAAGAATTTATTATAAAAAACATAAAACAATTCTTTATGTCATTTTTGTAAGTTCGAGCTACGTTTCAATTTTTGAATTTTTCATACAAGTTCATTTATTCTAAGTTTATTTATTATAAGCTTATTTTTCTACTCGCAATAATGAAGTATTTTGCAAACATTTTATTGTCATTTTATTGTCGTTGAAATTTTGTTAAAATGTTGCTTATTGGTAAATTAGAATACAAGTACTGAAAAAATGCACAATTAAAAATTCAACTTTCCGGAGTTGAATTAAATTTAAAACAAGAAAACTCGATTTCGATTACATATTTATATAATATAAGGTTTTAATCAATACTATATAAAACTCGAATCATGAATAAATGAATACATTTTGAATTCTTGATTATCTTGTAAGAAATATGACATCTCTTTAACCTGCTTATTGACATTTTTTAAATATTTCCCTTCAGTGTAGAGAAAATGATATGGACAGAAATAAGATTTAATTGAATTAAAAAATGTCACGCATTTACAAAACGAAGCAACATATTTCCAAATTAAAATAAAATAAATTCCCGGTTGCACACAAAAAAAAAGAAAGTCTTAAACCGTTTACAAAATCAGCTACTTTTGTGGCTTAAAACAAGATCAAGTCATTTTTTGGTCTTAAAATCAGTCCAATTGACACTTATGTAAATGGTTCCAGCCAAAAATGGGCTGAAAATAATACTTCTTTTTTTCAGTGGCAGAAACCCACAAATTATTATCAAATATTAGAGAAAAAGAGTCTAAAATCATTCTATAATAAAATAAATTTTAACTGATTTTCAGTTCAATCGATTTATTTCAACAGACGATAATGGCAAGAGCTGATTAAATTTTGAATGACCCAATACATGCATTTTAACTGTATTCTGCCCTTTAAATATTCCTTCTGTAGCAATAAATGAATAATGACTCGAGTCGAAAATAATTTATATATTCGTCAGCAATATTGATTCTTTGAATTTCATAGCATCGATGTATTAATAAATACAAAAGTGAATAAAATTAAAAAGGAAACAATAAATTGATTAACATAAGTGAATAAAATTAAAAAGGAAACAATAAATTGATTTACATAAGTGAATAAAATTAAAATGAAAACACAATAAATTGATTTACATAAGTGAATAAAATTAAAATGAAAACACAATAAATTGATTTACATAAATGAATAAAATTAAAATGAAAACACAATAAATTGATTTACAAAAGTGAATAAAATTAAAAAAAAACACAATAAATTGGTTTGTAATTTTTTACACTCAAGTTTTTTAATAATAAATTCGACGAGGTAGAAAGCTAAAAAAGTTAACAGTGCTTTTTTTACTTTTACCTGTCCTTTGTATGTAAATAGATGTTTAATTTGAAAAAGAGGTGTGAAATTTTTCAGCCCTTTAATCCCGATTACAATCGACTTCAATTAAAAACAGTCCAGTTTTCACCCATCCACACTTCCTTCGATCAAAATTTCAATCGACTCTAATTTAGCTCCAACCAGGAATAATGATAAATAAAAAATAGTGTTTTACAAATTTTAACAACAAATTTTAATTCACGAATCCAATATCTCCACACACAAATTTCCTGCGCAGATCAAAGAATTCATCCTTAGAGGCGATTACTGCATGCGACAATTTTATCTACGCTCAGTAATATTCATTTTTTACATCAATAAAATTTTTTTCCGTGAGTGTGAGAAACAATTTTCGGAGAAGTAATTTCAAAATATTAATTTTTGAGGCAAAATATTAATCTTTGTGTCAAAATATTTCTTTTTGAGGCAAAATATTTATTTTTGTGTCAAAATATCTATTTTTGATGCAAAATATTTACTTTTGTGTCCAAATATTTATTTTTGTGGCAAAATATTAATTTTTGAGTCCAAATATTTATTTCTGAGGCAAAATATATGGATTTCTGATTAGTTTGAATAAGTTCCGAAATGTTGGATGAAATGGTTGTAATCGGTGATTGTGAAGTGTGACAGAGAGATGAAATAATAATTTTTTTGATTTTACTGAGCGACGTTCTTTGTTATTTGTCTCAGGTCGCATTTCGGATGAGAAAATATTGGACTGCTTCACGAGGATGGTGGGAAGTGACTGGAAACTCGAAGAAGTTGGTAAGTTCTATGTTCCTTTCTGTCGATTTGTCATCTACAAATATCGAATTGAGTTAAAACGGGACTATTAGTTCACACAAGTAAAGTTATCGGTGCACCGACTTTATTGAGTTTACATCGAAAGTTGTCGAAGCGATAATTGTTATTTATGACGCCCAACTTAAAATATTATTTTATTTGACAAAACTCTATTCACGCAATATAACATTTTAACAACAATCTCCTTCTCTGATTACAAGATAAATTTAATCAATTATTCGCAAAGAGCAAAAAAACACTCTTTTCAAACGAATTAAGCATTTGCACTTTTGAAACAATTTTTGTCCAATTTTTAAAATATTTTTGTATCTTTTTTATCTTTTGTATCTTTTGTACATTTTGTATATTTTTTATCTTTTGTATATTTTGTATATTTTGCGTATTTTGCGTATTTTGCGTATTTTGTATATTTTTATTTTTAACTTTCTTAGTGTTTTCGCATATTTTTGTAAGTAACTTTTTATAAAAATATTGTTGTGCAAATGATATTTTTCGTCTTTGCGTTTTAACCTGATTTAAAAAAAGGGTTTCGTAAATGCAGATGGGTATTTACAAGTAAACGTGAGTGAACATTTTTTCGGTAAATTATTTTAAAGTGCAAAGACCCCTAAGTAATTGATTACTGCTGGTTAGTAAGAACATTGTATGTCACTTTGAAAGATTATCGACTATCGTGACTTGGCGTGTATTGCATTTTTTCCCAGGTGCATTATAAAACTAAAAGAAAGGATCACGCCATGAAAATTGATGAATGCTGCATAGACGTTTTTGTATTACAAACACGATGCCACGAACAGAGTTCTTGCATTTTTCCCATGTGAGGAAACTCGATATTTAAAAAATTGTATAGAAATCTCTACTAAAATCACACACACGTAATCCATTTTTTCCAATGCTATTTTTACAGTTCTCTTCATTTATTCTATACAGCTTTTCCCAATGTTTTCCCAAAATAAATAATTGAATGAGAATTTAAGTGTATAGAACAAATATACCGAAAAAAGCAAAACTCAAGGGATCACAATGAACTTTTTTTAAATCCGGGTTTATTTTTCAGTTCAAGAATAATATGTTCTCAAGTATATATTCTCAAATTGTCAAATTTTCAAATAAAAAATCGAGGGGTCGTTAACTCCTAATTAAGCATGTACAAGAATATATTCTCAAAGAATATCATGGGAATATTTGAGAATCTTTGGGAATATTTGAGAATATCTGGGAATATCTGGGAATATTTGAGAATATTTGGGAATATTTGTGAATATTTGAGAATATTTGGGAATATTTGAGAATATTTAGGAATACTTAGGAGTACAGAATGTTTAAAATATAAGGAAGTCTTTAAAAATACCCTTGAATATGTGTGAGGACATGTTTTAAATATAAAAATCTACTAGAAGGGATTAATCAATACAAAATATATAAAATAAATTAGAATGTTTTATTTAAATTTTAACAGAGGAAAGTGAGTAACACACTCAAATCAGTCATTCACAGAGCCAGCTCTTGAAAATAACTTAAAATACAATGTTTTTCAATTCCATAACTGCATAGCACAAAAACTATGTACAAAATATTGAGTTTATTATAGAGTACTTCAGAATATTTGAGAATATTTAAGAATATTAAAAAATATTTAAGAATATTTAAGAATATTTAAGAATATTTAAGAACTTTCGAGAATATTTAAGAATATTTAAGAATATTTAAGAATATTTAAGAATATTTAAGAATTTTTAAGAATATTTAAGAATATTTAAGAACTTTCGAGAATATTTAAGAATATTTGAGAATATTTAAGAATATTTAAGAATATTTAAGAATATTTAAGAATGTTTAAGAATATTTAAGAATATTTAAGAATATTTAAGAATATTCGAGAGTATTTAAGAATATTTGAGAATATTTGAGAATATTTAAGAATATTTAAGAATATTTAAGAATATTTAAGGATATTTAAGTATATTTTAGAATATTTAACACTAATGCTGAATATTTTTATATATTCTGTAGTATTATTTGAAAAAATATTCCGAATGCTGAGAATATTGAATATGGGAATATCTACAGAATATACGAGAATATCTGGCAAGTGTACAAAGAATATCTTAATCGATGACCCCTCGATAAAAATTGATCTACGTGGGATTTTTAAATAAAAATTGATCTACGTTAAATTTTTAAATAAACAGAATCGAAAACAGATTTTAGTCCCGCCATTATGAATTATTTTTGGGTCATTTAAATTTCAGAATTGACACATTTTCTTTTGGGAATCAATCAAAAAAAAAAAAAAAATTACACAATTTACGAAACATAGAAAATGTGGTGAAAAGCAGGAAAAGGCAGAGGGAATATCGGAGAGTCGTAATCACAGGGAAACTCAAATATTGAATTGTAAAGTAATCATAGAATGTTGATTTTTAAGTGCAATTACATGGACTGTAATATTTGACTTGTAAATGACATTGTTGAATCTATTTGAATTGTAATTCGATTTTGATTTAAACGCACATGTGTTCATTGCACAAACGCTTCATTCTACAATTGAGTGTACTGAAGACCAAGCTGTATTGTGTCAACGTTGGCCTAGCATTGGGTTCTATGCTCCATAATTCAGGCTTAAGCTCTCGAACATCCTGTCTCTGTCTCCATGCTTCTCTCTCTCTCTCTCTCTCTTTGCCTATCTCTGTCGCTGTTTGCTCTTCTCTCTGTCTCTCTTTGCTTCTCTCTCTGTTTCTCTCTCTGTTTCTCTCTCTGTTTCTTTCTCTGTTTCTCTCTCTGCTTCTCACTCTGCCTATCTTCTTTCTCTATCTATCTCCTCTCTCTTTATCTTCTCTCTCTGTATATCTTCTCTCTCTGTATATCTTCTCTCTGTGTCTATCTGCTTCTCTTTCTGTCTATTTGCTTCTCTTCCTGTCTATCTGTTTCTCTTTCTGTCTATCTGTTTCTTTTTCTATTCATCTGCTTTTCTTTCTTTCTCTGCTCTTCTTTCTCTCCTGTTTTTCCCTCTCGTTCTCTCGTTCTCTCGTTCTCTCGTTCTCTCGTTCTCTCTTCACTCTCTGCTCTTCTATCTCTGCTCTTCTATCTCTGCTCTTCTATTTCTGCTCTTTCTCCCTCTATTTCTCTCTTCTCTCTTTGTTCTTCTGCTTATCTCTCTGTTTCTCTGTCTCTCTGTATCTCTGTCTCTGTCCATCTGCTCTCGTAAGCTCTCCCTCTCCATTGTCAGAGTTTCTCTCCGTCAGCGGTTCCACTGCCATCCACTCCTCGGAGCTGTTGATACCTGTAGAGCAGAGGAAACAGTGGAAACAGTCCCTACTCTAATAAACTAATCGGCAAATACAAAGGGCTTGAAAGAGCCACTCGGCCATGACTGAACAAGAAAAGCTACTTGGAAAACAGTGCTCTCTCAGCTTTCCTCACTCGCACTTAGAACAGGTCGCTCATGAATAACGCAAGGATAAAACACGACTCCGACTTCGTGACTGGAGGATCGAAAGGATTTCAATTTATCCCACTTTACTAAATACGATTGCGAAATGATTTCGAATTCTTCAAGCAGAAAAGTGCCACTGAGAAATAACCTGCAGGAGTTTCATTCTCGGGATATTCCAAGGAAGGAAGGAAGGAAGGAAGTTTTTTATGAATTAAAGCCTCGAAATGGAGACGTCAGTCGAGACCTTTTCATATAATAAAACGCATTATACTATCGTCTGAGAAATTAATAAATAATGCATTCTGCTGCCTCGCTACTCTCTTACTTTTTATTACCTCCATCGCGATAAGCGGAATCTGTAAAATTACTACTTGAATCAGAATTTTTGAGTCCAACACTACATTCTTACATTCGTAATATTTATCGTAATTTTCAGCGGATCCTGTTACAGATGGAAAAATAAACAATGCTTCCCTATGAAAAAGCAAAATAAAATAAATAAATAAATTGCAAATTAACAATAATACATCAATAAAATTGTTGCGAAATGTGTAATAGAAATTGTGACAAGAACTCGAAAAGTACAAAGATAAACAAGATGTAAAACAAAGATAAAAACAACGCCGAACTATGTATAATAAAAGAAAATCACAGAAGATGAAAAATCGAGAGTAAAATCTAGGTAGTAAAAAAAACTTCAAAGTTAGTTTTAGAACTAAAAATGTGTTGGTTTTAAAAATCCAAAACAATAGTCAGAGTGTTTATTTGCAATGAACAAGCAGAGTTTGCACTTTACCAAAAGCACTGAAAAACTATTGAAAATGGAAGCAATTTGCTTTTTGAAAAGTAGAATCAACGTGTCTGACCATACAACGACATTTCTACTGGCAGAATACCAATATAAATTATAACACTTTTATTTCTCCTCTGCGAATGATTAATTTATACTTTAAAAACCCTAATAAAAATGATTTTATGTATTGATATATAAAGATTCTTTATATCCAATGTCTGACCATAACTATCCGTTTCTACTTCCGACTCGTAAAGCACGTATTCTCGGCAGTAGAAATCGTGTTTTATAGTCAAACTTTCACAATGCTAAATGAAAAATGAAATTTCAAAGCTTAATTTGCTTCTTTTTAATTCAACTTTTTTTACTCAAACCTTTTAACCTTTTTTTAAATTAGTTTTCTCGTTTCTATTAAATGTGAAAAATACGGATTATTTTTTACTCTCGTAGTAAAACGAAATAAAATAATGTGAAAACACAATAATGTGAAACGAAAATAGTGTGAAAATAAAATAGTGTGAAAATAAAATAGTGTGAAAATAAAATAGTGTGAAAATAAAATAGTGTGAAAATAAAATAGTGTGAAAATAAAACAGTGTGAAAATAAAATAGTGTGAAAATAAAATAGTGTCAAAATAAAATAATGTGAAAATAAAATAAAATGAAAATAAAGTAATGTGATAATAAGAATTTCGAGATAGTTGGGATCGTACTAATTTATTGAAAGTAGCACTCAAGTGATTTGATACTGCAACTAGAAAGTGTCAAAAGAAGATTTTTTTCTTTAAGACACGGAGTCTAGACTCCATTCACTTGGTCATGGACGGATATACGAGACGTTAGCGAGTATAATTCTGACGTTAGCGAAAAGAAGAAGAAAAAGAAGCTCGAGCATAATCGCCGTTAATGATGGTTCATGCATATTCACGCCTCTTTGATGATGTTACATCATGTGCACTTTTTCATTCTTTGAAGTTTGATGAGTAATGACTTTGTATCCATTCTACTTTCATTCCAATTTTCAAGAACTTTTCGACTAAATCAAACGATAATGACTGTCTTCTCGTAATTAATCACATTTGTAATTACCGTAACCATCTTCATGATTCTCTCATTGAAATCTTTCATTAATTATTTCACTGATTCTTTTATTGATTCTTTCATTGACTCTTTCAGTGATTTTTTTCCTTGATTTTTTCATTGATTCTTTCATTGATTGATTCATTGTTTCTTTCATTGGTTCTGTCACATCCAGAAACTACCAATTAAACTATTTTTTCTTGTCAACGATTTTTTAAAACTCAAGCACCATTTTTTGCATCCACAATTTTTTACATTGCCACATCATTTGCGCATTGTTGGTAAAAATAACATTGCATTCACAATAACATTGCAGTATTTTTAATACTGTTAATAATCGTAGTTTTAATACTCGCCATGTCTGAAACGTGGCGAAAACTTTCTGAAGATAATAAAATGAAAGAGATAATAAAAGAACGTGTAATTGAAATCTCGTGGTAATTAAAATCGATTTTCGACGACTTTGATATGATTTAATTATCGAACATCATACTGTCCTAATTTTTGTCCCTTTTCGAAGATTACTGCGATTTTAAAACGAAATCTTCAAGTTGCTGAGCGACTTTTAATCAAGGCATTATTATTAAAGTGCTTTGAGCTTACGCCCAGTTAGATACTGACTTAAAGTACCGTGTAATCAATTCCTCTCTCAGTCTTCAATTTACTCCGTCCCAGCCAAAAGGTTTCATTCATCAGTCGTGGCTGGTTTACTGGGATAGACTTCTTCTAGAAATCACCTTTTTCTATTGATTTTTCAATTGTCAAAACGACTCGCCTTTAGCAAATTGAAAACCACTCGATAAAAACATTTTAGGAATAAATAAATCCTTGGAGCAATTTATTGCAATTGTATATTAGTTGCAAGTTGTTTTTGATGCTTTTGTTGTAAAATTGAGTTTTGGGATTAAAATGTAATAGGAGATTGTACAATAGAGAAATGAAATAGAATAGGGAAATGGAATAATAAAATGGAGGTAATAAAATAGAGTTAAAAAAAATAGAGTTAAAAAAAATAGAGTTAAAAAGTTGAGTTAATAAAATAGAGTTTACAAAAATAAATGTAATAGAATAGAGTTTACAAAAATAGAGTTATTAAGATAGAGTTAATAAAATAGAGTTAATAAGATAGAGTTAATAAAATAGAGTTAAAAGTAGAGTTAAAAAAATAAAGTTTTAAAAAATAGATTTAATAAAATAGAGTTAAAAGTAGAGTTAATAAAATAAGGTTTGAAAAAATAGATTTAATAAATTAGAGTTTAAAAAAATAGAATTAATAAAATAGAGTTAAAAAATAGAGTTAAAAAAATAGAGTTAAAAAAATAGAGTTAAAAAGTTGAGTTAATAAAATAGAGTTAATAAAATAGAGTTAATAAAATAGAGTTCATAAAATAAAGTAATAAAATAGAGTTAATAAAATAGAGTTTATAAAATAGAGAAATAAAATAGAGTAATACAATAGAATATAATATTACGATAGTGCAATGTAAAGTATTATAATTTTAATACAATAATATATGCCGAGTCGCCGAGAGGCAGTCGACGGGGTCGGCGGTAGGATTATATGTTATAAAATACAATTATACAATACATTATATCATTAAATGACAAAAAACATTATTCATTACGATCTTACGATAATACAGTATAATATTACAATAGCAAAATATATTGTTATCAAATATAAGTGCAATAAAACCCTAAGTCGTAATGAGGTTGTCGACTCGGTCGGCGGCGAACATAAAATTCCAAACTCACTTGCAACGACTGTAAAATCTTATCATTATGTACATAAAAGGAAAAACAATAATTCTTCTGAGCCAACTACGTTAAAAATAATTCCAATAATTCTAAATTCTAATAATTCTTAATAATTTCTTCGTTAAAAATATTATTCTAGATCAATTTGGTAAAACATAATAAATACATGTTTCGAGAAATAAAATAAAGACTTTAGCAATAAAATAAAGTAAATGAATGAATCAGAAAGAAAATAAAGAAAGAAAAGCAAGAAGAGAAAGAGAAGAAAGAGGAGAAAAAAGAGAAACAAAAGAAACAAAAGGAAGGAAAAAAGAAAAGAAACAAAAGGAAGGAAAAAAAGAAAAGAAAGAAAAGAAAGAAAAAAAAGAAAAAAAGAAAAAAAGAAAGAGAAAGAAAGAAAAGAAAGAAAAGAAAGAAACATTGACATAAAATGCTATGAAAAAAATAAAAATCTAAAAGATAATGAAAAGTACAAAAACAATTATAAATATCACTAATTTCTTAAAAAAGAACCATAAACAATCACATTGAAAAATGTAATAACCAAGCCATCTAAAAATCTAAAATTCAAGAATTAAAAAAACAAAAACAAAGCAAAACTAAGAGTCGTGGAATGCAAAACGAAATCGCAAATGGTATTTAAAGTGGTATAAAAAGAGAATCAGTTTATGACGTCTCGCCATTGAAAAGGTTATTGCTGTATTTCTTCTCCAAAGTAAGTACCTACTTACCAATTAGATTTGAGAAATTGTACGATAATCTCATACATAAATCACGAAGCAATTTATTATACTTATTTCTCTGCTTTGGAAGCTTTACTGGAAAGCTGGATAAACAAAATTCCGCGATGAATTCTTGGGCTGAGAACTAAATACTGTTTTCAGTTAGAGACGCGCTGTACAACTAATTTAGAGCCTTTAATCTTTCTGTCCCATTTAACAAAGGTAGAGTTACGTATATTAATTATTTTCATATTTATACCAACTTTTCTTACGTCAAAGAAAGCTTACCTGTCACAAAAGCTAAACTGGCTTATCCCTATTTATGGGAAATGTTATATTCAGATTAATGGTAAAAGAAAAACAAATTAATAGTCTGTTACAACAATTTTTTTTCAAATAAAGATACACGAAGCACAATTTTTATTCAATCAACTCGTTTGGAACTTCTATGACCCAAACATTTTTTTGACATTTAATTCGTATTTTGTTCCGCAATGAAAATTATTTTTTTAGTTTGTACAGGATTTCCGTATATAGAATTTGCAAAACATTTTTCACATAGAAAATTCTGTGGAATTTCTACACGTGAATGAATCAACTAATAATAATTTAATTAGTTTAAATTTTGTAATTTAGTAAAGACAAAAATTTGAGTCCCGGTCTGACTAAACACAGAATTTTCTACTTATCATAATACACTTTAGCAGAAGCAAGAAAAATTTATAAAGAAAATAATAATCAATTGTTAAATAATAATAATTATAATAATGATAAATAAATAAATAGAGAACGAAATTTGAGTCCCGGTCTGACTAAACACAGAATTTTCTACTTAGAAATACACTTTAGCAGAAGCAAGAAAAATTTATAAAGAAAATAATAATCAATTGTTAAATAATAATAATTATAATAATAATAAATAAATAAAGAATGAAATTTGAGTCCCAGTCTGACTAAACACAGAATTTTCTACTGATCCTAATACACTTTAACAGAAGCAAGTAGTAGCGTCTCTTTAAGGTCAGCCAAGTGAGTCATTTTTCGAATAATGCATTTTTCCGTAAATCTTAATTATATATGGCTAAACTTTAAATATAATCTAACTTTTTTATTTCATAACACCATGATATGACTTCTGCGAAATATGTCTGACCGTATAATCACCTTTTTCTACTGTCGGAATAAATCACTCAAAATGACGCGTTCTCTCTGAGAAATGTTTGTTTCAAACAAACATAAATATCTTTGATATATGCGATCAAACAAATATTTGTCTAGTTTAAACATACGTTCTCTAATTCCAGCAAGTTTTTGTTTAGCTACCGCAGCCATATTCAGTCACAACGAAAATCTCACTAATGTAAAATAGAAAATAAAAACACAAATTTGTCTGATTTTCGAATTGTTCTAATTGTTTGTGTTTCAATTCATTAAGAAAATTAAAAAATGAATGCTAATTATTTTTTTCGCATTTCGATAAATTTTCTTTTCAAACTAATATTTTTTTCGGAAATTGTTATTGATTGTTTTATTTCAGAAGTCGGAAACAATTATCGGAACGATTATCGGAACGATTATTGTAACAATTATTAAAACAGTAATCGTTCAGACAATTATCGATACAATTATCTTTTAAACATTTGTCGAAACAATTGTCTTTCAAACAATTGTCGAAACATTATCTTTCAAACAATTGTCGAAACAATTATCTTTTAAACAATTGTCGATACAATTATCTTTTAAACAATTCTCGATACAATTATCTTTCAAACAAGTGTCGAAACAATTATCTTTTAAACAATTGTCGATACAATTATCTTTTAAACAATTGTCGAAACAATTATCGTTCAAACAATTAACGAAAATAAAATTTTTATAAATCGCAGAGAAAAATTTCATCAGGTTCGTCATCATAAAGGTACAATTTTTTATTTAAATAAATTTTGAATTAAATAACTCTTTGGCTTCGAGGCAAATGTATTTTGTTCACAACTTTTTTTTAGCAAACAATAGTTCTTTTTTATCATTTCATTTTTTATCTACGTTTGAACAATTATTCCCATTTTTATTCGAACTTTTACGAACAGTATAATTCATTCAAATTCAAAGCATTCATTCAAATTAAATATATTTTTTAAAAAGAATTTTATTCACACTGCAGAAAGAAGTAACTTTGAACAGACAAAATACATCTTTCTGCAGAATTTTCCTAATCAAGTTTTCATGTCATTTATTCAATCACTTAAAACTGCATTCCAAGCAGCAGAACATTCATCACAAATTGACTCACATCTGCAAGAAAAATAACAAAACTTTTTATAAATTGCCGTTAACCCAAGTTTGTCTGATCGTAGAAAAGTTATTCTTCTTCTCAGCTATTTATTCAAAACTCGAAGAAAGACGTTGAATATCAACTAGAAAAGTATCGCAGTCGACAAGTATAAATAATTCAAAATAACACAGGTAGAGAATTATATGAGCTTTAAAGCTCACATTATTTTGCACCCTCATCATAAATGACCATTTGAAGTTGAAATTTAGAAAAAGTATACAAGGGATTTTCCATCCAATTGGGAGTAATTCGTTTCTGAAAGAGAAAGAGAGTGGGGGCGAGAAAGAGCTTTTGTTAGAAATTCTAATGCCGCAAGGCCCGGAAAGGTTGAAAGCTCAGCTGGATAACTCGATAGTGCTTAATGTTCCTCGTGGAAAATGGATTTTCCGAGGCGTCTTGCCTCATTTCACCCTGAGCTTTTGAGGTTCCCGCCTTTTTCAAGTTTCAGCAACGAGTACTCGACCCGAGGTTCACGCACTGCTGAATAGCCTACCACAAGGTCTAGATTCTCCCTTCCTTTCCATCTCTCGCTTGCTCTTCAATTACGATTAACAGAGGGTCATTAATGAAACCCAGAGCTATCAAGAACCCCAAATTCGAACATTGACTGCGGTTTCTGAATGCTATCCAATCTCCTACTCCAGCAAGACCCGTTCGTGGTTTTGAGCACGTAGAGTATTCTCAATGACGAGATCATTTCCTTGCTCAAGTCTTGTTATACTTCCGCAATCTTGGAAAAAATTTCTCGAAGTCTGGAGAATTGAAAAAGGTGTCAAAATCGGGTGCCTTGATAATAATTATTCATAATAATTATTCATAATGATTATTCATAATAATTGTTCATAATGATTATTCATAATAATTATTCATAATGATTATTCATAATAATTGTTCTTAATGATTATTCATAATAATTGCTCATAATGATTATTCATAATAATTGCTCATAATGATTATTCATAATAATTGTTCATAATAATTGTTCATAACGATTATTCATAATAATTGTTCATAATAAGTATTCATAATAATTATTCATAATGATTATTCATGATAATTATGCACAATGATTATTCATAATAATTATTCATAATAATTTTTCATAATATTTATTCCGAATAATTTATTTTATAAATTTATAAAATTTATAATTCTTTAATTTTTTCCAAAATCGAACAAATATATTTGTTACTATATAATTATGGAAGAATTAAACTTTTCTTCTTCATAATTTTTGCATTTAATTTAATTCTTTAATTTTTCACATAATTTAATTTTTTAATTTTTTTCATTTAACTTGATTCTTTAATTTTGATATTTAATTCTATTCTTTAATTCCAATATTTAAAATTTACAAACAAAATACTTTCGAGCGTATATTTTATTACTCCGAAGATCAAAACGTTTCAAAAATCAAATTGTGTCGAAGACGGTAGAAGTTAAAATAATGTCAAAGGGCGAAATAAAAATTAAGCATTTAAAATTTTTGAACAGCGGGGTAAGAGGAAATAATTTAAAACTTGATTAAACAGAAGAGTAATAAGATACTGCATCGGTAGGAAATAAAATATTTAATTTGGGAATCAGAGGTGATTAAAAATTTATTTGACATCCTGAAATTTGGAATAGTAACGATGTCATGTCTTACTTTAGGACAACGATTCATAAATTATTTAAGGAAAATGTATTTAAAGATGTCTTGCTTTATAACGATCCACATATAATTTATCGAGAATGGACGTTTATTAATGAAAGATACATGTATGATTTATCGAAGATGAATTTTTATTAATGGAATTGTTGGAAATTTGGAAGTGAAATTTTAAAGATTATTAAAAATGTATGTAGAAGTTATGAAGTTTTTAAATATACACGTTTTAGTTTTGAAAGTGGCTGGTACTTCATCAGAGCTTTTAATATTTTATAATTATTAAAAAATCGGGTATTTTTATGTAACAAACAATTTCTGTAAAAATTTTGCCTTTTATGCTACGATATATATTATGTCGTTTATGCTTTTATGCTATATTTTATGGTATTTTTTATTATCTTTCATTTTTGTTTTTTGTTCACTTTTTTATTATTATATATTTTTTTCTAATTTAAAAATTTGCGTGTTGATTTACTACCAACAATTGTAATTATTAATTATTATAATTGTCGATAATTATAATTATCAATTATTATACTGATCAATTATTATAGTTATCAATAATTATAATTATTAATTATTATAATTATCAATAATTATAATTATCAATAAGTATAATTATCAATAAGTATAATTATCAATTATCATAATTATCAATAAGTATAATTATCAATTAGTATAATTATCAATTATCATAATTATCAGTAATTATAAAATTTATTTAATTTCCACTTGAAATCCAAAATTCACATTAAATTAGGTACGAACTTTTTTCAACGAGTATAAATGAAGGGATTGTTTCCATTTTCGTCGCGTTTTAGTCTCCTGAAAGATTGCTACTTTTCGAGAAAAAGAATGGGGTTAAGAGGGATATAAGGAGATTAAGCAGTAGATCTTACAACTGTTAGGGAAACCGCTAATATTGCGCACCAGCTGGCAACCACTAGCTTTTCAACAGACGCAATAATTGTTGCATTTCTGGCCAACTATAATCATAATATTTTTCCTTACTTCAACCAGTTCGTTAAATTTTGACGAAATTACATCCTAATTTTCAAAGTTACAAAATTTATCTTTCTGAACAAAAAATGTTATAAAATGAAATAAAATTATTTAATAAAAGTTTTCTAGAAAAAAAACTATACAATTTATATAAAATTGTATTGTAAAATTGTAATGTAAAATTGTGTATATAAAAAATAAAGTAAATATTCTAAGAAATAAAGTCTGGTTTTTAGTTAATTACTCAACTTGCTCTGGTGGCGAAACATAAAAACTACTCTTCCGCTATTTCACGCAGCTTCCGGAGTAGAAAGTTATTAAGAAACTTCACACACTCTTCAAGATCGAAGATAATGAGGTAATCTCGAGAACTTTAAGCTTAAAAAAACTGATAAATCTTTGAATCTCCAGACAAATCTTGTGAATTGTGTTTAGAACAGGAAACCTTAACTTTCTTCTGAGGGGATGTTCCCTCTTGAGAAAAGTAAGCTTTAATCGAAAACTTTGTTGATACTCGTAGATATTCAAATATATTTGCGAATAATTTATTTGAATTCTTTTTAGATTCTCTTTTGTACAAATTCAAGAAAAATTCGATTATTTTTCGAATATTTTTTATCTTGGATTGATATATTATTTGTATTCCAACTTATTCAAATAATTAAATATTCTTGTAATGAAATATTCCTGTAAATTAAGTCAAAATATTCTTGTAAATTTAGTCAAAATATTCTTGTAATTTTAAAAGAAATATTTTCGTAAATTTACTTGAAATACTCTTGCAAATTTAATCAAAATATTTTTGTAAAATTGAAGGAAATATTTTCGTAAATTTACTTGAAATATTCTTGCAAATTTAATCAAAATATTTTTGTAAAATTGAAGGAAACATTTTCGTAAATTTACTTGAAATATCCTTGTGAATTTAATCGAAATGTTCTTGGAAATTTAAATGAAATATTCTTGTAAATTTAAAGGATATATGTTTTTAAATTTACTTGAAATATTCTTGTAAATTTGAAGGAAATATTTTGGTCAATTGAATTTAAATATTCTTGTAAATTTATTCGAAATATTTTTTTAAATTTAATCGAAATAATTTTTTAAATTTAATTGAAGTATTCTTGTAATCATGGATTGCAAAATTAATATTTTAATGACGTTTTACATTAATAAAAAATAAAAATTGCTAAAAAAATTTAGCAGTAATTTCTATTTTAATTATTTAACATAATTCATAATTTTATAATTATTTTTATAATCTAATCATGAATCGTTATTATAATTAAATCTATAATTAAATCACAAAATTTAATCATTCTCTCCATACAAATATTGACAATAAAACTCGAGCCAAAATTTCTTTTAATTAATTTAATTAATTTTAATTTTTACCCAGGCTTTTATAAAATCCAGAAGCATGTTCTATATCCAAAATCTCAGTCTAAATTCAACATTCATAATCTGTTAAAATTTAAAAGATTTTTAAAGTGCACTCAATGTTTTATGGGAGAGTGAAAAAATATCTGAAATTAGATCAGATGTCGGAGATACAAATTCTCATACGAGTAAAGTTTAAACTGAGTTCTCCAAACATACTTTCCATTTTAAATACAACTCGCAGTATAATCTCTTTAGTGGACAATTTTTGTTTCATTTTCTTCGCATTTTTCATTTATGCGTCCGTGTGAAAGCTACGATTCGTCCTTTTTTGTTTATTCTAATAGAAAGAGCGGTGTATATTCAAGAATCGTATAAAAATTTTGAGTGAATTTAAATGCATGGTATTATTCTTCACTTTTCTCTCTATCTTTACATTTTTATCTTTCCTCTGTCTATTTCTGCATTATTCCTTTTTCTCCTTTTGTTCCCCTTTAGTCGCCTTTTTGCAATTTTCTTCCACCACTTTTAACTGCTTTTCATCGCTCTTTGTATCTTCATTTTTGACTCTTTTCAATTTTCTCCCTTTAGGATTCTTGGTTCAATTTAACAACTCGAAATTAAATAAATAACGTCAAATAATGTCGAATAGTGTCAAAATTTGAATAAAGTAAATTAATAATTGGTTCTAATTATTGTTTCTAGCAATAAGTATTTTGGGTACAATTTTCAGAATTTATTTTCAATTCTTTTGCTTCTAGATGGAACGCATTTTATTTGTTGCGCAGTTTATTTATTGCGCATTTTATTTGTTGCGCAGTTTATTTATTGTGCATTTTATTTTTTGTGCAATTTATTTATTGCGCATTTAATTTGCGCAAAATTATGCATAATTTTAAGAATCCCGAGCATAAATATTTAATTTTAACTCACACCCTGGCAATTTAATCACGAGCCTATTTATTTAAACAAATTTGAAATTTCCCTCTTGTTTGTATTTTCGCTTGTTCTTTATCTTTCTCTATTTTGGCTCCGCATCTCATTTCTCATGTTGCACTTAAGATACGTTATGTAGGTGTAGCGAGTGTGTTATTCTGCAGGGCATGCATATGTATGGCCACATTTGGGCTACGCAGGCTTGCTTTATACATGCTCATATATGTATGTCCGTGGAACACGCGTGCACGGAAATTCACTTGACATTGTACAGTGTACACTGTAGAACGCATTTAGTTAGATGCACCTGCACCACGCGCTAATTCGATAGACATTCAACGTCAGCGGAAGAAAAGCGCAACGACACTAACCAAATTAACATGTACAAGTAACGCGTCAGTAATCGTATTTCTTTCTCGACATTTCTCATAATCATCTTACTCCACGCGAGGAATACATTTCCAATGGAAATGCCGCATTCAACAAAACAGTCCACTCTTGAAACACATTGCGGCAAAAATTTACACAAAAATACCCTCTGCATTTTGCACTCTTTAAAAATTTTCCCAGTGGCTCTAGAAAACAGCTCTGTTTTGTAAATTCACCAAAAAAGCCTCAAACAATTGTTTTCTGTTTTGATAAATTATATTTATTTCCTTCATTTTCATTTCCTTTGTTTTTTCGTTTTTTCATTTTTTCTTTTCTTCATTTTTTCATTTTTTCATTTTTCATTTCTTCATTTCTTCATTTCCTTCTGAATTTTCAGGCACATGGAATTACGAACGAAAAGAAACTTGATTCTGAAAAGGAACTTGTCATTCTTTCCGTGCACTTGAGGAAATTCAAGTTTTCAGGTAATTCTGTTTTTAATAAGCAATTATGTAAATTTGACGAAAAGTCGCAGATAGTGCTTGAAAGAGAATGATGCGCAATTATTTGCAAACATGTAGAATATAATTGGAGGCCAGACAGAAAGTAAATGATAAAAAGACGCCAATTTCGATCTTTGGATAATAATCTTATGCCTTGAAGGAAAACTAGAAACTTGTTCAATTAAGGCTTTACCTTACAAGATTTCAAATTCATGTTCACTCTCGAAAGCCAGCTTTATGTGAAGAAGATGCCAATTTGCATATGTGAAAAATTTAATTTAAAACGCAAAAAGTCGAATAAGATGAAAACACACTGGGAACGGGAAAATAAAAGAAACCGAGAGGCAGAAAAAAACGATAAATCAAGCAAGGCGAAAATCTCGAGAAAAGAGACGAAGAATGAGAGGCATGAAAAAAGAATCCAAGAATCAGAGAAATGAGAGAAGAAACCAAGAATCAGAGGAATGAGAAAAAACAAAGAATCAGAGGAATGAGAAAAAACAAAGAATCAGAGAAATGAGAAAAAACAAAGAATCAGAGAAATGAGAAATGAGAAAAGAAACCAAGAATCAAAGGCATGGAACACCAAAAAAGCAAAATTGAAAGAAAACGAAGAAACAAAAATGGCAAAAAATTAAGAATCGAAAAAAAGGAAGAGAAACGAAAAGAGAAACGAAAAGAGAAACGAAAAGAGAAACGAAAATAGAAACGAAAAGAGAAACGAAAAGAGAAACGAAAAGAGAAACGAAAAGAAAAACGAAAAGAAAAACGAAAAGAAAAACGAAAAGAAAAATAAAAAAAGAAATGAAAAGAGAAACAAAAAGAAAAACGAAAAGAAAAAAAAGAAACGAAAAGAGAAACAAAAAAGGAATACATAATCTGGAGAAAAAAATCGATAGACTGTATTATTTTTGATTGATAACGGTTATCCTGAAATAAAAAAGTGTTTTAGAATAATTTCCAGTGAACTGTATAAATCTTTTTTCAATCTAGTTTATGGTTGAAGAATCAAGTTTTCTGACATTTGAAATATTATCTACTTTGGCGGAGGCTAGAAAGAACTCGTAAAGAGTGATTCATCTTAGAAGTTTGACACAAAGCTTTTCCAATTGTAGAGAATACAGTTGCTACGCAAACAGGAAAGAAGAATGCGGAAAGAGCCTCTTTTTAAACTGCTGCTCGTTCCATTTTGCTTTTTCATTTGAATTCCATATTTTTCTGCAGACCGCACTGATTCCGCATTGAGCTCTCGTTCAAAGTCAATCTTGCACTAAATGTCATATGCAATTGCACTAAATCTTATCCGAATGGAAAAGCGGAAGTTTTCGATTCAGGAAATATTGCCAGAACCCATTAGCCATCAATTTTCGGTAATCTATTTCATCCAAAAAGATCCGATACAATCGACTGTGGAAAGGAGTTTTTTTCGAAAAAGAAACTTTCATCGAAAGCGCTTTTTCTCAACATTTTATTTCGTCTCCACATTTTATTTCATTTCAACATCTTATTTCATTTCAACATTTTATTTTATTTCAACATTTCATTTCATTTCAACATTTTATTTCATTTCAATATTTTATTTCGGTATTTCAAAATTTAGAATTTCAACTATATTCAAATGAAAATTGTAATATTTATTTTCATCTTCTTTTATATTTTTTTGGGGTTTTTTCGAAACAAAAACTATCATCGAAAGCTCTTTTTCTCAACACTTTATTTCGTCTCCACATTTTATTTCATTTCAACATTTTATTTCATTTCAACATTTTATTTCATTTCAACATTTTATTCCATTTAAATATTTTATTCCAGTATTTCAAAATTACAACTATATTCAAATGAAAATTGTAATATTTATCTTTATCTCTTTTTATATTTTTTTGGAGTTTAATGAATAAATAAATATTCGATTTGTCAAGTTGAACGAAATTAACATTGAAATGTAAAAACTAGTTAGTGTTTTTTATTCCATATTTTTAATAATAAAGTATACTAAAAGTATAAATATGATTTATAAGTATAAATAATAAAAATAATTCATAGGTTACTTAAGTGTACGATAAAAAGCCAGTTTAATGAGAAGTAAAAAATACGGGTCAGACAGATGTTTAAAATAAAGAGAACTATTAAAGTTTACGTAACTCTGTTTAACAGCGGCAACTAAGAATAAGCATTTGGACAAGAGGAAAATATGATTTGTAGTTGAGATAGTCATAAAAGTCTCTGTGGGGTACAGTTCGTCTTTTATAGATCATAGGAGAGGATTTTCACGACAGATGCAATATATAGCACTCTCCTGGAGTCAATTCTCTCCAATAAGCTTTAAAACGAGATTTTATTGAGCTACCCAATCATTGGATCAAGGCAGATTTATGTCTTTAGTACGTTATTATATTATGTACGTCATTTACCTCGATATACGCAATATTTCCTAGATATTGAACATACATACACGCACACACACACACACACATACGCATACACATGTCATGTTATATTAATACAAAGAAGTAAATATAATTCATAAATATTATTCAAATAAATATTAAACAAATATTAAAAAAATATTCAACAAATATTAAACAAATATTAAACAAATATTAAAAAAATATTAAAAAAATATTAAAAAAATATTAAACAAACATTAAACAAATATTAAACAAATATTAAACAAATATTAAACAAATATTATTCTATAAACTAATTTTTTGTCACTGACTGTTTGTTAGTGCAAGTTGAAGCTTTTTATTAAGCAAATTTAAAATGTAAATGTAAGCAAATGTAAAATGTAAATGTAAGCAAATGTAAAATGCAAATGTAAATCAAATTTTAAACATTTATTTACAATCATTTTTGCTTGAAGAATTATTCGACTCGTCTGACCATATTCTGCTTCTTCTACTTATTTACATGCACAAATTATAAACAAAATCATTCAATAAATATTGACGCTACTAACTTTGTGTTATTTCTTCTATTATTTCTATGAATACATTTTTACGAAAAAAATCATGTCTGACTGTTTTCGGATTGTACTACTTCTGTATATAATACTATACAAAATTTTTTACAAAATTCTGTATATAACGCTATTCAAAATTTGCCAGAAAATTTTGTATATGGAATTCTAAAATATATAAAAGAAATGAAAATAAAATTATTAATTCTATGTATAAAATGAATGTATGAATGTTATGGAATTATTGTAATGGTGAAATTTAACACAACTTTTACAAAAAGATGCTCATAATTTACAATGTTGTGTTCTAAGTCCCTTATAAAATACTTACAGTAAATCAAATGCAAACTATACAGGTAGTATAAGCCACGAATAAATCATAAACTTTAAACTGCTTGAATTGTCCGGCTCTGACCCGGAAGCAGATCTTCAACAAATTGCTCCAAAACTCAGTGAAATCTCAATTAAAACTGATTAAGGTAGTTTCACCTAATTTGAATATTCATAGCCAGGAGAAATTTAATTTTTCTTTATAGCTTCCCGGCAAAGTTGTAAGATGTCAATTTTTCATTTCTAAGCTAATTTTTGTTCAAGAAATACTCAAAATGTCGTGAAAGGTGCTAAATTTCTCTCCTTCACTCATTTATTGTTTTTTATTTATTATTATCTTACTTTTATTAATTACGTATTGATCCACGCACTTTCTTCGCGTATTTATTATTTTGTTTCCTCATAGGGAAGCCTTGGTTTTATTTATTGTTATTAATTTTATTATTAATATTTTTATTATTAATATTTGTATTATTATTATTATTTTACTTTTATTTACAACTTTGACTTCCTAATATAGAAAAACCTTTATTGTTATTATTTTTATTACTAATATTTTTACTATTATTATTTTACTTTTATTGACAAATTTGGCTTCCTAATAGAGGCTTTGTTATTATTATTATTACTCCTATTCATATTTTTGTTATAAACATAAAAAAAACCAGGTCCACAATTTTCTTGATTTTCAATATCAAAGAAATATAAATTTTGAAATCGCAACAGGCTCTGAATTTGAATCACACCTCGTTTTTTATTATCCACTCCCTTAAGAAAATAAATTTCGGATAAGCTCAAAGATTTCAATTTGGTTTGGTGGATTTTCGGTAAAACGAAGTATATACTTGTAAAATATTTCTTAAAGCTAAAAGTATGATTTATCAGCTCGTCTACTTTTATTTCGAACTTTATTTCGAAGCGACCAAATTGTCAATAAATTATGCTAAAATCGGCTTTCAACAAAACTTTTCTGTGAAACTCGGATAAAAAATAGAAGTTAGATGTTTATCGATGTTTAATTTACAGCAAAGTAAAGAGAAAAGTGTGTGACTTCACGGAAAATTTACATCTTTTTAAAAGTTTCTTATTTTACACACAGACCCCTGTCAAAGCTCTTTTATGATATACTTGGTATTTTATCATCTTGACTACGTTTTAACCGACATTGGTTTGTATTATTCTTTTTTTATTTGATTCTATTAATTAAAGGAAAAAATAAATTAAATACGAATAAATACTTTTCGCGTCTAAAAACATGTCTAAAAAAATTCTGCGAAAATTTGAGTGTATTTTATTATTATTATTTTTTTTTTTAGAATTAGGCTACTGTCTTGTTTTAAGTTTGAACTCTATTTACGAAATGTTGTAATTCAGAGTTGAAAAAATGACACCTTTGGCCCTTTTGCATAAAACTATCAATTTCACTTTATCCAATATCACGCGATTCTAACCACCTGCTTCAAATAGCTTTATATGTATATATACGTGCGCAAATAGGATACGTAATTTGCTCAGAGTTTAGAGCTGTATTTACGACCGACAGGCAGGTAATCTTTTAACATAATTTGATTATCCCCAGACTTGCTAATTAATTGCCAAAAATTATACTATTACCAAAATACTATCACGATTTTCTTTAGTCACTAAACTATTATTATTCAAAGCATCAATTTTATCTCAGCTCATTACTTATTTTTTCGAAATATTTTGTTTCATTTTTGTTTTCATTTTTGTTTTTATTTTTGTTTCCATTTTGTTTTGATTTTTGTTTTGATTTTTGTTTCCATTTTGTTTTCATTTTTGTTTTCATTTGTGTTATAATTTTTGTTTCCATTTTGTTGTCATTTTTATTTTCATTCTATAAATTTTAACATTTTTGCTACCTCATAAGCTTTGTTTTTTAATTAAAAGAAAATCAAAAAGAGAATTAAATATCAAAAAGCTTTTGAGCATTTATTTTACATCTAAATTGGTTATTACAGTTTTTAATTGAGTTTGGATTATTTTTGATGATATTTTAATATCTAGTTTATTATATCTTACACAAAGAGATTACTGATTGTTATTATTTTTAAATCTTGTGGTTGCAAAGTTTCGTTCATATTGTTTATAAACAAGATTAGCGTTTATTTTCCGAAACGTTTATGATCGAGGCATGCAAATTCCGGTTCGTATTTGGCATTTAAAATACTGAAACAAACGGTTACATAAATTCATAATATCATTTTATGACTGAGTAAACGTCGAATGCATCAAAACTTGGAAACATCATTACGCAAGTTATTATTTTATCCCTCTCGTAAACAGTTTTGTTATTGAATTTAATCCCCTCGTTTATTCCTTGACAGATTCCTATCTCAGTCTCAAGTATAAAAGCAATAACCGACTCACTAAATGACACGAATTAGCTAAATGTCACGAATTAACTAAATGTCACGAATTAATTAAAAAAAAGGATTTGAATATGAATTTTCAAAATCTGAATAAACGGCAAAAATAAAAAACAACGCTTTTCCATGAAGAAGCAAAATAGCTAAAAATTAAACAAAAAATTGTTTTTATCAAAGATTTGAAAGATTCAATATTCAATTTATATTCAAATATTTCATTCATATATAATAATTAATTAATGAAAGAAAATTGAGTAGAAAGATTTTACATTTCTTTATTAATAAAAATAAACTGAGAGATGAACAGTAGAATTTATATGAACGGAAAATAAACTGCAAAGTGTAAATAAATTGTGAAACAACTATTAAAGTGCAAAGAAAACAAGGAAGAAGAGCTTTATTTTCCGTATAAAAATGATTCCACTCTTTTGATGGGACTTTTACAATTCTTTACACGGACTTAAATGTGCGTGACACATAAATTTTAATTATGAAAACAGTGAGCCTAAGGTTGGTATTTTTATGTCCCATTGAGAGGGTAGGAGTAAATTTATGATCGGTTAAGTCAACCTTTATTGCCTCTCTTATGAATACTAAAAACTTATGCACCTGAAAATTGCCCTGAATTTCGCACATTCAGCTTCAGATTAACGTTCAATGAAGAATAATCAAAAAATCTCGATCGCTGTCTTCTCGCATGCGATTTACAATCAGAAATGTTCAGAACTACATTGAAACTATTTTTTATATTTTTTATACAGTTCTGAACACTTCTGATTGTCTGCTATGCGAATAAAATCTTTTTCGTATTAATTACTACATAATTATCCTTTTCCGGTTATAGTCAATGAAGGAACAAATAAATGAATAATTATACTAGATAATCATAATTATACTAGATAATCATAATTATACTAGATAATCATAATTCTAATTGTAATTCCAATTAATTATAATTAATTCCAATTGTAATTATCCTCGTCACAGTAGAATGAAAATTTGCGATTAAAAAAATGGATTTGAAAAAAATTCGAAATTGACCAGAAATTAAGAATTTTGCACGCTTTCTCATCTGGATTCCATTATAGAGACATTTCAAACAAAAAGCAGGGACAGAATTTCTAAGAGGCGGAGATGATTAAACCGACTGGAAAACCAGGCAAAAGAGGGAGAAAGACGGGAGATCAAAGGGGGAGAGAGAGAGATTCTCGTTTCGTGCTTGGAGGAAAATGGTAATGGCAGATTATATTATGGGCTTTTGGGTGATTATCCAATATGCACCTCTAACCATTGTATCCTATATAGTTGGACGCGTTAGAGGCAAAGTGAACCTTAGTTTTCGCATGTGTTGTAGATAAGCCCGCCTATCGATTGTGGCTCTCATAAAATTAACAAAACGTTACAAGACCACGGCTGGACATCAATTTATTACCTCGATCGTGTGCAACCATGCCACGATAGCCCCAACTAAAACTTGCAAATTCCTTCAATTTCTACCCGACGGATTCGACTAATTATTTCCTCGTTAGTTTACACTCGACTTTATTGGTATTTTCGTCGAAATTTCATAATTAGTTTGCATCTCTTTGCAAAGTTTGCACTTTTTTTATCTAAAAGAATTCTGAGCATAAGCGACTTTTCGTTATTTTTGAAAGAAACTGAGCAGAAACGACTTTTTGTTATTTTTGGAAGAAATACATTCTGAGCAGAAACAACTTTTCATTATTGCTAAAAGAAATACCTTCGAATTATTGATGAGAATGTAAAGCAGTGGAGGAGCAAGTTTTAATGGTTTTTTTTTAAAAATGCTTATTGAAAATATATTTAAATTTGGGAGAATTGAGAGCGAATAAAAAATTGAGTGCTTTAAAATTGAGAGGGATCTAAATTTAAAGACTGAAAGTTCGATGTTCTTAGATTGGGAAGGGTTTAAAGTTGGACGAATGTAAATTTAAAAAGATTGAAGTTCGATTATTTAGATGTTCACAGGCGCTGCTTTGAAACGATTAAATTGTTTAGATTTTAAAAAGATGGAATTGAAAGCACACGATTTTTGTTTAAAAATCTTCAGGGCACGAAATTTGTAGTAAAAAATTGTACTTGTTATTTTCACTTTCATTTTCATTTCACTTTCACTTGATTTCACTTCCATTTTCACTTGTTTTTTCACAGAGAGTAGATTTTCTTTCTTTTCACTGAAAATTTCTTTTTGGTGAAAAGATATGAAAGTGAAAAAAAATTAAAGTGAAAGTGCAATGAGAATGAAAATGAAGAGAAAGTGAAATAAAGTGAAAATGAAATCATAGTGGACATGCAACGAAAGTGAAAGTGAAACGAAAGTGGAAGCGATGCAAAAATGAAAGTAAACATGAAACGAAAGTGAAAGTGAAACTAAATGAAAAAGAAGCAGAAGTGAAAATGATACGAGAGTGAAAGCGAAACGAAAGTGGAAGTGAAACAAAAGTGAAAGTGAAACGAAAATGAAAGCGAAACGAAAGTGAAAGTGAAACGAAAGTGAAAGTGAAACGAAAGTGAAAGTGAAACGAAAGTGAAAGTGAAACGAAAGTGAAAGAGAAACGAAAGTGGAAGCGATACAAAAATGAAAGTGAAATGAAAGAAAGATGAAACGAAAGTGAAAGTAAAAAGGAATTAGAGGCGATACAAAAATCGAAAAAGGCCAATCGAAAATAAAACGAAAATAAAATTAAAATGAAACAGAAATGAAAGATAAACAAGAGCAAAACAAAATTACATGATTGGCACCCAATGATTAAACAAATAAAAATTTTTATCTCACCACCTTTAATAAAAATAAATTTTGGTTAGTAGAGAGGGATTATTCATGTTGCGCATTATTCATTGAAAATTCATTTATTATTCATTACGCTCAAAACTCATTCAGGTCACAGGATTTGACATAATTCTAAAAGAAAATAGTGAGAACAAAATGAATATCTTTTTTTTTATGAAAGTTTAATTAACGTTCGTAATAAAGGGAAAAATAGACTTTATAATTAACTGCTTAAAAGTAATGTCCTTTGTCAGCTTACTTATTGACAGAAACCAAGAAGTTTCACCAATTCTTTCATGCAAATAAAAAGTGTGTTAATTTCTTTTAATAGAGCTTTCAAGCTTATTAAAAGCGGGAAATTAAATTCGAAAACCAGGAGAGAAATCAGTGTGTTATATAATTATTAATTTCAAAATGTCATTCAAATATTCAAAATGTAAGACATGAAAAAAAAGATGAAACACAAAAAGTGATAGGAAATAAAAGAAAGGGAAATAGAAAAATAGAAAAATAGAAAAATAGAAAAATAGAAAAAGATGAAAAAGTAAAAGATAAAAACTGTAAGAGGATAATAATTTAAGATTAAGAAACAAAATAATGAAAGTAAAAAAAGAAAATAAATGAAAGAAAATAAGAAAAAACATAAAGAAAAGAACAAAAGGAAAAGTACAAAAAAAACAAGAAAAGAACAAAAGGAAATGTACAAAAAAACAAGAAAAGAACAAAAAGAAAAAAAAAGACATAACAAAAACAAAAGAACAAAAACAAAAAAAAACAAAAAAGGAAATAACAAAATCAAAGATCAAGAAGAAAAGAACAAAAGAAGAAAAGAACAAAAACAAAAAACAGAAAGAAAAGAACAAAGAAACAAAAGGAAAGAAAATAAAAAGAGAAAAAGCAAAAATGTCCGACGAGGGTAGAATTTTCGGCTACTAAACAGGCACATTCGTTAATGAATTATACAGTTTTAATTACAACTTTAGTTTCTTGAGGAGTTGTGCTACAACATTGTGGACAGATTTAAAGAGCTAATTGTTCCTTGATATTAATGTGACTTTTAATTAAAATCTTGTTCCTGCAAAGTGCACACACAAAGACATATACTTTCCGACACACATATACACAGACACTTATGCATGCATATGTATGTATAATAAACGTGTATTTCTTCGTGGTTCCTATTCAGGAACGTGCCATATATTTTAGAAAGTAGGCGTACCACTCACACATCACATGTATGTATAAGAGCGTGTATGAATACCTATGCTTATTTGTCGGCAGATGTGTATGTACACATAAACCTACATAAATTCTCAAACATTTCAAGATTCTTGTTAGCAATAGTGAAATGTAGGATCTGTCAACTACCTTTAGCTAGTTATCTACTCGGTACTTTGCTCCTCTTGCTTTTCATACATATTTAACGTTTCCACACCCACACTCCACTGAAAATGTGCTGTGGCTAATTAGCGTACTTGATTACTGTCTTTTAGGCCTCTTTGAAGCTTCAAATTGCAATATTAAATAGTAAACAAGATGCGAATTCACAGACGAATATTATTTTACGTTTCTTTGATTTTTTGGATTCAAATCTCTTTGATGATTTGCACGAGATTAAAATCATTTTAATAATTGATAAGATGGAAAATTATACGCTTTTCATCGTGATGCATTTCGAGAATTTTTCCTTTTATAAAAGATGTAAAGATAGTGCAGTATTTTGTTTTTAATTTAGTTTTTACGAAATTTCGTTTTTTCCGAACGATATCTCGACCATATCAATGACAACATTTTATAAATTTTTTCAAATTATTAAAAACTTCTACTTCCTTCATTAATAAAAAATTCCACTATTTTCAAATTAGTGAACAATTACACCACTCACAAATTAGCGAAAAATTCCACTACTTCCAAATTAGTAAGAATACTTCTTTCAAACAAGTGAAAAATTCTACGAATTACAAATTGGTATTAAAAATTTCACTGAAAAACAAAAAATACTATACAGTAAGAAAGATTTCAAGCCAAGCAGTAGAAAATGCAAACATAGTCAGACAAACGCATGTAAAAAAGAATTAAAACCAGACAGTAGAAAAAGTAATCATAGTCAGACCAATGCACTAGTAAAGATTTAAAGTCAGACAGTAGAAAAAGCAAACATAGTCAGACCAATGCAATAGTAAAGATTTAAAGTCAGACAGTAGAAAAAGCAAACATAGCCAGACCAATGCAATAGTAAAGATTTAAAGTCAGACAGTAGAAAAAGCAAACACAGTCAGACCAACGCAGTAAGAAAGATTGAAAACTATTCAGTAGAAAAAGCAAATATAGTCAGACCAACTCAGTAAGGTGGATTGAAAACGATTTAGTAGAAAAAGCAAACATAGCCAGACTGACTAAATAAAAAATATTTAAAATAAGTCAGTAGAAGAAGCCAGCTTATATCCTTCATTTTGTCTGACCATTTTTGCTTTATCTACTGTTTTATTTTAAACCTCCCTTTCTGCGTTGGTCTGACTATTCTAACTTTTTCTACTCACTGATTTGAAATCTTTCTGACAGCGTTGGTCTGACTATGATAGCTTTTTCTACTGTCTGGTTTTAAATCTTTCTGACAGCGTTGGTCTGACTATGATAGCTTTTTCTACTGTCTGGTTTTGAATCTTTCTGACAGCGTTGGTCTGACTATGATAGCTTTTTCTACTGTCTGGTTTTAAATCTTTCTGACAGCGTTGGTCTGTCTATGCTTGCTTTTTCTACTGTCTGATTTTAAATCTTCTTTACTGTGTGGTAAATAAAATAATTTACTAATCATTAAACTTTAATGTTCAGTATTATTTCAGAATTATTTATTATTATTAGTTCAGAATTATTGTATTTACCACACAGTAATTTATTTATTTGCAAATTGATATTAATCGTTAAACGCAACAACCAAAGAATGACGTTGAATTTGTAAATTATTTGCAAAATAGATTATTAAATACGCTAAAAGCATGACATTTTGGAAAACAAAATCCGCAAATAATGGCATTGAAATAAATAAATAAACACGACTTTTATGAAATACAAAATAAAAATGAAATTTCAACTCGAGCGAATACGACTTTTTATGATCAAGTAATCTGACAAAAAATTTTATGATCGTTTAGAAGTAAATGCATTGATGCGTTGAAAATTAATTAAATTTCGCAGTTTTAATTAAAATTTTATTTTCTTTTTTTAATTTAAACGCTTAAACTATTTCCGAGGGCTATTGTTCCGTAAAATCGTAATTTGTAATAATAAAGCACAAAAACAATTTGATATTGACGAACTGAGGTGGAATTTTTAATAAAGATGCGTCTTTATAAGAAATTTATTAACATTTTGTGACACATGGGCACAAAATGTGTTTTCTGAAGTGTTGAAATAATAGATTAATAGAAATAATTTCTTCTTGGATAGAAAATGATATATTTGCAACGGTAAATTTTTTTATTTTTCGTGTCTCAAAACGTTTCTTACTTTTTGCATTTAACACGTTAATAAAACGATACTCTCTAGGCGTAAGATATTGCCTTTGAGTACCTCAATAGATCGTGTATAAGGAGAGAAGCAATAGATTCAGTGCAAAATCGAACTCAAGAGGGGACTTGAGTTAAACTGTGAGGCAGTCGAATGGGATTAAGAGGTCATCTTTATTGAACTTCAGTATCTAGTACGGGTATATATACCTTAAAGCTGAATAAAATTCAGAAAAGAAGATTATCAGTGTAAGAGTCTGAAAGAGAATGTGCTGTCTATTACTTTTTTCGTCATTAGCAATACAATCATTTTTTGTACTAGAGCATGCCCTCATTTCATGTTCGCATTGTTTTCAAATTATCTTTACATTGTTTTCAATTCATGTTCATAATTTTTTTAATTCATGTTCACATTGTTTTCAATTCGTGTTCACATTGCTTTCAATTCATGTTCACTTTTTTTCAATTCATGTTCACAATGTTTTCAATTCCCTTTTTTATTTTCAATTCATGTTCACATTGCTTTCAATTCATGTTCACTTTTTTCAATTCATGTTCACAATGTTTTCAATTCATGTTCTCAATGTTTTCAATTCCCTTTTTTATTTTCAATTCATGTTCACAATGTTTTCAATTCCCTATTTTCTTTTCAATGCATGTTCACATTGTTTTCAATTTATGTTCACAATTTGTTTTGACTTGCATAATAATTATTTTCTCCAAATGTTGAAATGATTTTCAATTTATTTTCACATTGTTACAACTTGTGTTTACATTATTTCAACTTTAATTTCTTTTCTTTCAAATTCTGTTCACATTGTTTTCAACACGCCATATTACTTATTTTGTAAATTTAAATCATATTATAATTCATGTAGTACCCAATTTACAGATAAATTTTTAACATTCACTGCTCAGTAATTATCCACTGTTGCTTTTGTGATACACATCACTTGAAACAATATCGTCTTCAATTTCAGTGACGGAAGGCAAACAATACAAACTCTTGTTTAATGAAGCTGCTTGGATTTCATGATAATTATCTTATTAGACAAGAGAATATAACTCAACAAGCAGAGAACCATTTTGAATCATTGACTATTCAAAAATCAACGAAAGAATGAAAAAACTCCGATATGAAAAATTTTAATATCTCTTGTTTCTAATACAGAAATTGTATTTTATGTTAATTACAGTTTGTTATTTAGTCCTTTTTGAGTAAAGATTACGTATTACTTTACACTTGAAGAATTCCTTCAAGTTGCTTGTATACACTAACGTTCATAAAGTCACATTACTCGCTTCTGTAAATTGAACAAACAACTCTCCATATTCATGCACATTGAGCACAGAAAATAGAGACAGACATTCCACTCATATTGTTGTTTGTAAATAAACTGAAAGTGATCTATAAACAAGTAATTCCACGAGTAAAATAAATATTTATGTGTAATTAAATGTTATTCAAACTTTATTATTCGAATAATTCACACGTAAACGTTACAAAACTTTCCGCGTTAACTTTTTTTTGGTTTTATTATTACCTTCAAATTAGTTTTTATTGTAAATTCAGTTTTTATGATAAACGGCATTTTTATTGCTAAACAATTTTGTAGTGTAAAAGTAGTTCTGATGATGAAATAAGTTTTTATGAAAAAAGTAGTTTTTATACTAAAAGTAGTTTTTATCTTAAAAGTAGTTTTTATCTTAAAAGTAGTTTTTATCTTAAATTAGTAGCAATGTAATTACCAGTAGTTTTTGTACTAAAAGTAGCTTTTACACTAAATGTAGTTTTTATGCGAAAAGTAGCAGGGTAATTACAAGTAGTTTTTACATTAAAAGTAATTTTTACTAAAAATAGTTTTTACGCTAGAAGTAGTTTTTACTAAAAATAATTTTTATACTAAAAGTAGTTTTTACTAAAAATAGTTTTTATACTAAAAGCAATTTTTACTAAAAATAGTTCTTATGCTAAAATACTTTCTACAGTAAAATTAGTTTCTATACTAAAAGTAGTTTTTAGACTGAAAGTAATTTTTAGACTGAAAGTACTTTTTAGACTGAAAGTACTTTTTATACTGAAAGTACTTATTATACTGAAAGTACTTTTTATACTGAAAGTACTTTTCAAAAATTCTTATTTAAAAATTTCAGCTCATAGTTTTTTTCTCTCAGTATATTTCTAATAAGTAATTAGTATACTTACTATTTTCTAATAGTAATTCAATTTCATTCACTTTCATTCTCGTTAAATCACTACGATTTAAAAGAAGTCTATGATTCAAAGAAATAATCACTGACGTCTACACTTTTTCAAGTAGTTAAATAAATAATCTTTAGAACCCCAAATCTTTCATTTTCAATAACAGATATATTTTTTAAAGTAAAGTTTTGTAAACTTTAAGTTGAGCATTGAAATAAAATGATGGTCTGACTTTATGGGCAAACGTACTTTTCTGGCCACTGTCGCAAAGATACGGATTTGAAAAGGACGCTTCATAAATTTTTAGAACGATAAATAACTTATGAGTTGCACCTCTTCCGATTTCACGCTTTGACGCACCCGAAGAAAGGACAGGTTTACCTTATGGACCAAAGTGCAGTTTTATAGGAACTTTCTGAACTAGATTCTAGAGTCGATGAGATTTCCTCAACTTAAAGTGAACATCTCTTAAAGTTAAATGCAAATAGCGCATTCTGCTTCAAACCATTTCACTATCAAAAGCGACAATCGCGTCTGTTTCATTTTTAAACGAAAAAACTTTCCATCCTCAATTCTTAAAAAAGCCATCTTCAATATATTTCTCGCAGAGAAGTTATGGAAATAAATCAGTAAAAGAAAATAAAGAATTAGATTCAAAAAGTAAATTAAGAAACCTAACTAATGAACTGATTTAAAATAGTAATTTAAGGAACTGATTTAAAAAAGTAATTTAAGGAAGTAATTTAAGAAAGGTATTTAAGGGACTGAAAAAAATAATTTATGGAACTGAAGTAAGTAAATTAAGGAACTTAAGAAAGTAATTTATGGAACTGAAGAAAGTAATTTATGAAACTGAAGAAAGTAATTTATTAAACTGAAGAAAGTAATTTAAGGAACTGAAATAAGGAACTGGTAAGGAACAAAACTGAATAACAAAATGCTCAAACGAAATAGAGAAAATAAATTAAAAGCTAAATGAAAAAATAAAGAAAAAAAAAATGGATAAAATATTTGCTTTTGGTGGTTTAACTGCGGTGAGGACTAGTTTCCGACTAACTGCGATTAGAGTTGAAAAGTGTTACAGAAAGGGGTAAAGTGCGGGACTAAACTTAACAAAGGAGTCGCTCATAATGTGTCATGAAGAAAGGATTGTTGGCCCTCTCTGCGGTCGACGATCTCGGCAACTGACGTTTAGAAGCTTTTAATGTCGTCTCAACTCTTTGAACTTCAAATCACGTCTAACTTCTACCTCGGTTATAACCTTTTTATTTAAGGACTATAAAGTCTCTGATTTATGTTAGCTGGGGACTCTAGTTGTGTCGTCAAAAGTCGCCTCAATGGGACACAGCTTTGGCACTCAGCGCCCTCAACCATGCTCGGAAATGGAGTCAATTATGGTTACTTAATGGTTTCTGTAACGTGAGCTGCGAACATTTAACTTACCATTTTATTGAAAACTCAACAATCTTGGAAGAAACGCACGATCTTGGATACGGGGATTAAATTTTTCAATTATATTTTTTCAATATGTGGTTTTATTTTAACATTGGCGGTTCTATTTAATTGGATGGCAGTAATTTCGTTTTTGCATTAGTCACTTTATTTTAACATTATCCATTCATTTCTAACATTAGTAATTTAATTCTAACATTAGTAATTTCATTTTAACATTAGCCATTTAATTATAACATTAATAATTTCATTTTAACATTAGACACTTATTTCTAACATTAGTAATTTTATTCTAACATTAACCACTTACTTCTAATACTTTTAATTTTATTTTAACATTAACAACTTAATTCTAACATTATCAGTTTTATTTTTACATTATCCACTTAATTCTAGCATTAGTAATTTCATTTTAACAATAACCTCTTAATTCTAACACTAACAATTTTATTTTAACATAAGCCATTAAATTTTAACATTAGCAATTTAATTCCAACTTTAGTCCTTTAATTTTGACATTCTTTACTAATTTATTCTTTACTAATTTATTCTTTACTAATTTAAATATTAGTAATATCTTTCAAAATCAGTAGCTTAATTCTAACTGAAGCCTGCTGATTGCTACATTTTTTTTTCATTCTAACATTTGTAACTCAATTTGAATATTATTTTTAAACATTATTAATTAATTACATTATTTAAATATTAATCGTTCACATTATTAATTTATTTATAATAAAATCAACGTAATTTTAATATTGTAGTTTACACTTGATAAAGCAGACTCGAGCTGAAACAGAAAAATCGTATTTAGAAAAAATCCACCGAGCTGGGGAATTGAACCCTCGATTCCAAGATCCAAAGTCATCCGTCTAATCCACGAGGCCATCGAAGCAGACGAGAATTTTTTTAATATTTCCCTACAAAGTTTGGATCACCGTTTATTTATTTAACCACAGTTTTTGTCAGAATCACACAAACTAATTTTTCGAATAAAAAAGGATTTACATCCTTTTTACATAAAAAAGGATTTACATCCTTTTTACATGAAAAAAATATTTAAATATTTTTTTTAATCTTGCAAATTTCTGCTTCGAGTACGAACTTTATGCGCAAAAATTTTGGAAAACACGATTACATAACCTTCCCTTTTTGATGTTATATTATATTGCTTTAAACTATTTTATATCATTTTATAGACTTCATAAAATGTATTCAAAAATTATATTTATATTTAAAAAATATAAATAATAAGAATTTAGACCCCACTAATTTAATTAGCAAAATGGCTTGATTCAAAAAACGAACTTCTTTCCAACTCTATTCACAATGTTAAAAGAAAAAAGCAAGTTTCATTGCTAACTCTTTATTTGTAAAATTCGAAGCACACACTAGAAAGTATTAAACTTTTAACCGTAGACATAAAAAAATATTGCGCGGAAAGAGTAAATTAAGATTCCAAGTTTGTATCTGCATAAAAAGGAACAATCTTACAGGTCTGACGATGCTTTAGTCTTTTCCAACTCCCAAAGCATAAAATCTGCTCTCGAGAGAGCTTAACAAAACTATCTGAATGGATTTTTTTAAAGATTTCCCTCTGTAGGATTATAATTTAAACGAATTCGGGAAAAAGAACTGAGAATATTATTTTCTTCAAGAGCACTCTAAATATTCCTTCATTATTCATTTTATTCTCATGTTTCAAATAGGCTCGATTATTTTTTTTTCTCTCTTTACAATTTTACATTTTTCATTTCTTAACAAGTGCTACTCCATATTAATTCAAAGCATTTGTTTCAAAAACCGTAGAGACTCGATATTTTCTAGTTTTCAATTTTTCGTTTCGTAACGTTCGTAACAATGTGTATTCTGCATTTTTAGTGGGCAGATAAATTGGAAGATTAAAATAATAAGAGCTTTAATAATAATGGAAGTATGAATAATAATTTTTAGTAATAATAATTATGATAATAAAAATAATAACAATAAGAATGATAATAATGATGACTTTATTTTATTTTATAATAATAAAATTATTATTAAGATTATTATTAAAATTATCATTAAATTAATAAAAATGATAGTAAAAATTAAAATAAAAATGATAGTAGAAATTAAAATAAAAATGATAGTAGAAATTAAAATAAAAATGATAGTAGAAATTAAAATAAAAATGATAGTAAAAATTAAAATAAAAATGAGAGTAAAAATTAAAATAAAAATGATAAACATGGTAATAACAATAACAACAATAATGACAGAAATAGTACATTCGCTTTTTGTTTATTAAATCCTGTTTCGAAAAAGAAATAATAAATGTTTTTTTATTAATAAAAATAATGCATAACTTCGAACTATTATTATAAGATTCAGATACATTTAAAAATTTGCATTTAAAAAGTTTAACGATTTTCATGATTTTAAATTAAAAAAAAGATTTGAGAATTTTTCACTCATTAAGATTAAGGATGAAGATTAAGATATTATAATATCTTTAAGATTTAAGATTACCTATTGACATAACCCCAAATTAAAAAATAATTTTAAATTTAAAATAAAACTATAAATAAAGTTGATTTTAACATATTTTGAAAGATCCAGTAGAAAAATTTTCAGAAAAGAATGGTTCCAACCAAAATTTGTTATCAACTAATAATTATTTACTGTTTTTTCTTTAAACTTAGTAAATAATTGCAATTCTTATCCAATTTTCATTTTACTTTACTTTTCTTCATTTTTACTTTACTCTTTGAAAGATTCTCTACAATTTTGTTCGTTAAATTTTTAAAATACTTTTTATTCAAAAGTTATTTAAAAAATAAAATTTTCATTGTTTATACATATAGCGTCGTAAAGAAAGGTACCTAAGAAGCAAACGAAGTTAGGTTATGTTTAGTGGTAGTTTTATAATTCAATTAAACCTTTTTAATTGGATTTTTCGGTTCTTTTTCGGTCTCAAAAAAGACTCAACAGTCTTTTTTCTGAAAATTGATTTTTTTCAAAATTTGTTAAAAACATCTCAATCATATTTCTATTCTTTATTTAAAACTACAGTTTAGTTTAAGGTTATGTTGAACCTCCTTAAATTACATTTTTGAAATTTAATCAAACCGGACTCTACGGCGCTTAATTATAATGGAAATTTGATTTTGAAGAGAGAGTGTAAATGCTCACCGTGAAAATGACAGCTCTATTACAAAGCAGCGTGATATTGTAAAATATAATAAATTAATGAATCCTTTGAAAAAAGGGAGTTTGTGCTATCCTTATCTGTGTTCTTATTAGATTAGAAAAGACCAAGTAAAAAACGAGAACCTCCACTTTATTCGCTTTTCATCTTTTATCTTCTTTAGTTTCTCCCTTCGAGTTTCGTGTTTGCAATAAAAGCTTAGTACCGTTAGCCCACCTTGAGAGAAGAGGAGCTTCGTTTACTAAGAAAAGTTGCATCCACAAAGTTTATGGTTTAAAGGGTACTGCCAGAGGACAGCGACTGCGCGAAGGATAACAGTTAAGACCGAACCACTAAGCTGACAAGAATTGTGAGCCAAAGTAAAGTGTACTCTGTCTATAAGAGGACAAAAACCATTGAAAAGGGTGGGGGAAATATGTGGGCTTGAAAAACTAAAAGGAAAGCTGCGAATTACCGGCTTCTATTGGTCCCGCTCGTAAATTGCGGAAAAAATGTCCTCTCGATTATATATATGACGTCAAAAAGACGTAAAAGAAAGTCGTATAAACTTACACGAAGGGACGAGGTAATCTTCCTGCGACAATTTACCCATGCTTTATGGCATGATATCCATTGATAATGTATTTTCATACTTGTTAGAAAGACAATAATGGAGCTGTAATTCGAATCTACTAAGTGGGAAACATTTTTATTGTCCTTGTAAATTTTCATATTTTTACGATTTTTTTTTATTTTGCTCGTATTTTTTCACAGAGGTTTTGTGTTTTAGTGGTATTACTGGAAAAGTGTTGTTCACGTTTGTTAATTATAAAAGTCATTATTAATTGTGCACTCAGAGAAATTGTTTATTTGGATTTAATTTTAATTTATTTCAATCAATGATATATTTTTCTCAGAACCTACTTAATTATTTATTTGGTGCAAAAAAATAATTCATTTGCTTCGAAAAAATAATCTATTTGTTTCAAAAAAATAATTTATTTGCTTCGAAAAAATAATTTATTTGCTTCAAAAAAATAATTTATTTGCTTCGAAAAAATAATTTATTTGCTTCGAAAAAATAATTTATTTGCTTCAAAAAAATAATTTATTTGTTGAGAAAAAATAATTTGTTTGATTCAAATAACGTTTTATTTGGCGTAAATAAAATTTATATTTAAACAAAATAAAATTTCTTTAAATAAAATAAATTGGCAAATGAATTAGTAAAAAAATTCTTCCTTTGTTGTTGTTTGAACATTGTTTAATTATTGTTTAAAGATTTTTTGAATATTGTTTGAATAATGTTTAAGAATTGTTTGAATATTGTTTGAATATTGTTTGACTATTGTTTGAATATTGTTCGAATATTGTTTGAATATTGTTTGAACATTGTTTGAATATTGTTTGAATATTGTTTGAATATTGTTTGAATACTGTTTGGATATTTTTAACTAATATTTAACTATTCTTTGTTAGCATTTATGAATACATTTTTTGCAGAATTTTCATTCTGTAAATAAATCAGTTTAAAATAAACGTTTTATGTATCCCAGAGGTATGGAAATTAATTTCATAAACAAAGCTTCGTTTTTTATAATTCAATAAATGTCTTAATTAATTTTGCAACTGATTGTTGTTCTTGTTGTGAAATATCTAATTATATCAAATTTTCCCGCATTTGCTCTTGTTAAGTTGAATAAATTAGCACTCTTGTGTTAAGAGTATGTAGGATTTCAAAAAGGTCTCTAATTAAGTCACATTTAGCACTTTCTTTTTATAAATATTTCCGGAATTTTGCATTTCAATGGTAGTTAAGTTTTTAATCCGAAAAAACTTTTCAAGAAATTTAATTAAATATTTATATGAAAGTGGGTTTTTGCATTTTTATTATTCATCATTAATTAGTTGATTATTAATTTTTATTGGTTTTTTTTTGCTTTTCACTACTTTTCATTAGTTTTTAATAGTTTTCATTAGCTTCCATTGGTTTTTATCAGTTTTTATTAGTTTTTATTAGTTTGTATTAATTTTTGTTAATTTTATTAGTTTTTATTAGTTTGTATTAATTTTTGTTAGTTTTATTAGTTTTTATTAGTTTGTATTAGTTTGTATTAGTTTGTATTAGTTTTTATTAGTTTGTATTAGTTTTTATTAGTTTGTATTAATTTTTATTAGATTTTATTAGATTTCATTGGTTTTTTTTGTTTTATCAGTTTTTATTTGTTTTTGCCATTATTAATCGTAGTGGTCTTGAAAAGCAATTGATTCCCTATACTAATTAAAACTTAGAGGTTGAAAATTTTCTTTCTTAAAAAAAGTTTTTCGTTTATATCTGTTTTTTAGTTTGTTTTTTAGTTTTAAAAGTGGTTTTTAATGTTAATTATCAAGAAAATAGGACATTAAATTAACCAATAGATGTTCAGGTGCTGTTCACAGTGAACCCTCTTCATTATTGAACCTTATTGAGGTAGAGATTGTATCAGTAACGACCAATTATTTTCAAAGAGATGCTACATCAGAGATTACGATGTTAAAATTTTCAGTTAAACTGACAATAAAATTGGATCGATAATGAAGGATAATTTTAATAAACATTTCTACAAGAAACTCCCAAAAGCCTTTCTATTTATTTATACGTAACAACATTCATTTCCTAAGCAAACTTTTTTTATTTAACAACAAATATTCACAGATGTAGTATTCGAACAAGAACCTTAGCCCCTTTTTGTCGTTACCTTCATGTAAGAATAACATTAGCATTACTCCCTACTCGAAAAACTATTATTCCAAAAAATACAAGTCTATTAAAAAAGAAGAAAATCTTTCTGCAATGAAATTGATTTTTCTCGTTAATGTTCCACAAATTGAAATTATCGGAATTGAAATTCTCAAAATCGATGCTCAATTGAGTAAGTACTTAACACATTGAGTTTCCTAAGAGGGCGAGAATTCCCAGTGGCAATTCTACAAGCATACTACTTTTTTGTCGAATGTTTCTTTTTGACGATCAGAGCGGACAAAATGGAAGAAAAGAAAACAATGAAGAAAAATATGAAGTCAAGAGAAACAGACCTCCCGAGAGGCGTTTTTGTAGAAAGACATCACATGTCCCCTCAAACACGGAAAAGTTGTCATTTCCGATTAGAGAATTTCCGGTGGGACGTTCCCTTTTGTCGGATTCTGAAATCAAGACCCTATTCAGAAGTGTGCTCTGTAATACTAGTTCTTCTGTGCCTTTTTTTTCCGAGAAGCACGTCATGTCACGAAGCGTACCTTTCGAGCCCACCAAGATTCTTTCGTTCTTTATTTCTTTCCTTCTTTTTTCTTTTTAAACTACGAGTACGAGTACCTTTCTTGAAAACCGACTATCGATCTTGAACTCAACACGTACAAAAGAGTTCGTGTTCGAGTGCACGTACTTCTTTATTGCCAACTGAGCTTCAACTCTTCGTTAAGAGGTAAATGTCACCAGCGATTCGTAAAATCAATGGCTAGGTAGATTGCTAGTCAATTCCATCCACGAGAAGGCTCCCAAAGATTTCATTTCAATTTCTCGTTCAATTATGTACTATATTTCTCACTTCACTTTGTTTCACAACGGGACAGTGATACAATTAGTATTTATGCATCTCGCTTTAACGTTTCATCTGAGATTCTTTTTTTTTTGGAGCGCAGAACTTTTAGCAAAGATTTGGCCAAATTGGAAAAAGTTTTGTCTTTGAAAACAAAGGGAGATACATTTTAGCGAAGTTCTTATCGAATTTTATTCTAGTTCAGTAGAAAATACTGGAATTGGTCAGACAAAACTGGATTACAATTTGTACAGTGAAGGTGGAGTAGAAAATGCCGTGTTTGGTCAGACAATGTATTCTTTCAAATTTTTACATTTAGAAAAAATTTGTTGAATTTAATTCCAATTCAGTAGAAAATCTCGTGTTGGTTCAGACAAAAACGTATTGTAATTTGTACAGTTAAGATTCAGTAGAAAATGCCATGTTGGGTGAGCCAATATGTTTTTGCTTCCTCATCAAGTTTTTTTAAATTTTTAAATTTTTTTTAAATTCTTGCTATTAGGATTCAGTATTAAATCCCATTTAAGTAGAAAGTGATGTATTATGTCAGACACAGCAGTGTTACAATTACTGTCGTAAGAATTCAGTAGAAAATTCCGTGTTCGGTCAGCCAATCCAGTTTTCTGTATTATTAAAGTCGAGATTCATAATTTAATTCAAGTTCAGTAGAAAATACCGTGTAGAGTCAAACAAGAGCGTATCACAATTTGTGCAATTAAATTTCAGTAGAAAATGACATTTTGGGTAAGACTGTACATACAATTTTTACTGTGCATACATTTTTGAATACATACAATGAGGATACATTCAATTTCAGTAGAAAATGCTGTGTTAGGTCAGACGCAACAGTATTACAATTAGTACGGTTAATCTTCAGTAGAAAATTCCGTGTGGGTCAGACAAAACCGTATGACAATTCGTACAGTTTATACGCAGTAGAAAATTCCGAGTTTGGTCAGACAGGAACGTATTAGCAATTATACAGTTCAGATTCAGTAGAAAATACCATGATGGATCAGCCAATGCAATTTTTTAATGTTCATAATTAAGATTCAGAAGGTAATTCTACTTCAGTAAAAATTAAAAAGTTGACAATTTCGATGTGTAATTGTCCACAATTGTAATTTTAATGTAATTGTCATTCTTACGTTAAGAATCAGTAGAAAAATCCTTGTTGAATCAGACAACGCACTTTTTTGTTGTACAAATGCTATTCAGTAGTAAGTACAGTTTTGAGTCAGACAATGCCTTTTTTCTGCTTTTTAAGATTCAGTAGAAATTGTCGTGATGAGTCAGACAGTCCAAATACGTGTATAGAAATTTTCTGAATTCGAAAAATAGTTCTTTAGACGAAAGGTTTTTCAACGTTTACTCATTTAATAATTCATATGATCAATTTTTAACGAGGAAAAATGTTCTTCCGTTAATTTAAAAAATGATGCATTATTAACGACTACATGAATTAACGAAGAAATAAGATAAATTTGAGAGACTGAAAAAGTAGGTTAACCTTCTCCGAAGGTTGACGTATGAAATATTTTCTCGATTAGGTTGTAATCTTCACTTTATTTAATTAATGCACATTTATATTTTCATTCATTTTGACATATTTTCATTTATTTTCTATTATTATTTTTGCTTTTATCTTTTTGCTTTCTCATAAAGAAGCATTGTTTTATTTGCTTTTATTTCCTTTTCTTTTACTTTCTTTTCTTTTCTTTTTATTTCTCTTTATTTTTATTTCTTTTTTTTTATTTTTTTTTATTTTTATTTATTTTTATTTATTTTTATTTATTTTTATTTATTTTTATTTCTTTTCATTTATTTTTATTTCTTTTTATTTCTTTTTATTTCTTTTTATTTCTTTTTATTTCTTTTCATTTATTTTTATTTATTTTCCTTTATTGCTTCTTATTTGCATTCATTCTTAATTTATAGTTTTCTAAATTATATAATTCGTAAGTTTTGTTCGATTTAGATAAAACTTCGTGTCTTTATCAGAAATTTGAATGAAGAAAAGGAATGTTTCATGCCTATTACGGAAAATGTGGATCGTTGAGAATGAACTTGAATGAAAAAAGAGAGATACGTGACGTCACTATCAAGTCACGAAATCAGCTGCCATCTAACATTAAATTATCATGAGAAGAGCGAATCAGACAGAAGTAGAGAAGAGCTTGTCATTTGAAGCACGTGCTTACTAAATTATACATTAATTTCCCAGACACTTCTGTTCTCCAAATCTCTTCACTTTATTCGTATTGATTAGAGAACTTTCTTTTGAAAACTTGTCTCGTCGTAATTAATTGTATCAGCATTATCAATTTTAATCTTTTACACCAAAATACAAATTTCGTTCAGTTCATTTAGCTACATTTTGTTCAACTCATTTAGCCACTTTTCCTTTCTGTTGAAATGTATAAAGAGAAATTTTGAAATACATTGGAAAGGAGTTATCTAAAGTTTGAACTGCTTGAAATGCTTGAAATGTTTGAAAGGTTTGGGCATTGTACTTGAAATAATAATTTAACGCGAACATAAAGTCTTTAATTGTTTAAGGGGAAAAGGTACTTATAATGTTGATTAGCATTCAAGTACATAGAAGTTTTATAAATTCAATTTGCATAATTTAAAGGAATACATTAAAGAAGTGTATCAGCAAGTTAAATGAGTTTTTCGAAATTCTCAAAGAATTCACTTACTGAAGGTAGTTTTTGTATCTCTGGCGTTGCAATGAAAACGATTATCTCAAGAGACTTGCTGTTGTATATCTCGCTGAAGATGTTCTGCTTAAGAAGATACTGCTTAAGAAGATAGAAGACTAAGTTTGGAAACAGAAACATATAGCTACTTCTTGTAGAAAGAGTAACTTTAACTGCTAATGAAACAGTCGTTATCTGTTGAGGAAAAACGATCAAATGATTATTTTAGTAGAATTCATCCAAGCTTTAAACTAACTTCTAATCTAATTCCTCTCAGGCGAAGCTAATTTCGCAAATTACTAAAGATATTTAAAGCAGCTTTATTCCATTTAAATCAGGTCTCTTGATAATAAAACGATACCCAGAATTAAAGGGAATTAAAAAGATTAATGAATCTTTCGATTGTCCATTGTGTCGTAAAAGTCAGCTGGAAAATACGAACAAAAAGCGACGCTATAAGCAAAAATCTCTTTTACGAATAAATAATGAGTCTAATTTACGAGGTTTTTAAAAAGCACTCAATACTTTGCATTAATTCATATTTTATTTTTTTATTTGTATTTTATTTGTATTTTATTTTATTTGTATTTTATTTGTTTTTTATTTTATTTGTATTTTATTTGTATTTTATTTTATTTGTATTTTATTTTATTTGTATTTTATTTTATTTGTATTTTATTTGTATTTTATTTTATTTGTATTTCATTTGCAGTTTTGTTTATTCAATATATCAAAGCAATTTTCAATTTAATTGCTTTTGTCCCCATTTGATACAATTTAATATTTTTCTTCTTGATGCAAAACAATGCCATATCACCTTACTTCCAAGAGGAGAAATTGTTAGAATCATGTTGCAGGTTTAATTAAATTACCGATTTTTATTACTTCAGGACCATAAAAATGCCAATCGAATGCTTCAAAACGCAGAGCTTAAATGTCGATAAAATTGGAGAACATCAAAGCCAGAAATAATTACTTTTTATTCACGAAATTACCGCTTTTATTCTCAATATCACAAATTCGTTTTTTGTCAATACTATGTCTGATAAATTAAAATTTTCATCAATCCAACATTCTTGCGTGTAATTAATTCCAAAAAAACCAAACAAAATAAATAAAATGAATATAAACAAAAGTGCAAACAAGAATTCAAACAAAACTGCAACAATACAAACAAAACTGCAACAATACAAACAAAACTGTAACAATACAAATAAAATATTTTACATAAAAGATAATCTTTTCTCAATACCTTACATAAAACTAATGTTTGGTCAAAAAATAATTAATACATCAACATGATTCGAACAAAATTAATATTCAGGTTTATTTAAGTTTATTGTCAAAAAAATATTTTCAAAAAACAAATTTGGATAAAAGAACCATCGTGGATAAAAATCATGGACCCAAATTAAATAAAACATTTTTTATCACACCTAATTTTTAATCACGTCGAAAAATCAAATCCTCTGATAAAAGTTTTTAGATTACCGATTTTCTCCGTTTAATGATTACTTAAAGATTCGTTTGTCGAAAAAGAATTTAAGGAAGTAAGTGAAAAGATGGGAAATAGGTTGTTCTTAAAGGATAATAAATTGATTATGAAAGAAGTGGTTGAGTATGGAAAAATTGCTATGGAAAAACTATGAAAAGAAAAAATCTTGATTGTGGACTCTGAAATATACGCATTGATTTATATTTCTCTCGACTAGCGTTGGCGCTTCTTCCACTGCAGTTTCTCATAACACACACAGTCAACGCTACTATTTCTCATCCTCAACTTCACACAGCCCGTTAAATTCGTCCGAATTTATCAGCGTTACCATCACTCTAAATACTCCAAGACTACGCTAACTTGATAGAAAGTACTAAAAGGGCTTTGATGGCTTTAAAAACTCTTCCTTTCGTCACTTCAAAAAAACGTATTAAATTCTTACGCGACTTTCATGACATTATCTTTAAAACTTTCATCTTGTATTTACATTCAAGTTATTTCTTTTCCTTTTTCCTTTTTCCTTATCTATTTTTATGTTTTTTGAGTTTTCTTTCTCCCTTTTTAGTTATTTTCTTTTTTATTCTTTCAGTTTTTCTGTTTTTCTTTCTTCTTTTGATGTTTTTGCTTTCTCTCTTTTTTCCTTTTCTCTTTTTTCCTTTTCTCTTTTTTCTTTCTCTCTTTTTTCCTTTTCTCTTTTTTACTTTTCTCGTTTTCCTTTCTCTCTTTTTTAATTTTCTCTTTTTTCCTTTTCTCTTTTTTACTTTTCTCTTTTTCCATTTTCTCTTTTTTCCTTTTCTCTGTTTTCTTTCTCTCTTTTTTCCTTTTATCTTTTTTCTACCCCTCTCTCTTTCTTTTTATCAAAACACGTGTATCAAAACAAAAAGATTCATTTCACTGCTCAACAACAATTTTTAACATCTTTTTTAAAATAAAAAGTTTATTCATTCAGTTTGAAATTCCTTGTGTCAAAGACGCCGGTTAAGGGAAAAATTCATTAAATTAATGAAACTCGTGAGTTTCACATCAAATGCACATCAAAGTGTGAAAGGGTTTTGTTCTTTTTACTATTTTCCTTTCGGTGAAAAGAATTTTTTCTTTGATAGAAAATAAAAAGCCGAGTACGAATCTAACTTATTAAAAAATAGTCTCAATTTCGTAAATCCCACATGGTATTTGGTTCTTCAAGAATTCAAGAAACACAAAAATTTGATAAACGCGTGTAATCGTTTTTAGCTTCACAGAGGTCAGCCGTAAAATTCTACTAAAATTCATTGCAGCTAGACCGTTGCCGTAATATTTTGTGACTTTCGTATAACAAGGATCATAAATTTTATGTACTATTCTGGAATCTTCAATTTAATCTCAAATTTAGCAAGTTTAGTATGTTTTGTGAATAATGAAAATACAGTAACATGCAAGCAAGTGTAGTATACGCGCAGAATTTTTCAATTTTACTTACATTTTTTTTACCTTTTTTTAGAAAATGGACAAAAAATTGTAAAGAGCTTGATAGCTGAATAATAAGTAAAAAGATGAATAAGCAAAAAGATGAATAAGTAAAAAGATGAATAAGTAAAAAGATGAATAAGTAAAAAAATGAATAATAAATAATTATGCTAATGTTCGTTTTTGATAGTAAAAAAATGTTCTCATTTCTTTATTTTACGTTTTTGTAAAAAAAATGATAAAATATGCACACACGTATAATACACGTTGTCCATTAAGATGCAGCAAACAAAATGAGGTATTAAAGTTTATCTCTTTGGCTGACGAGAGTAAATAGTGAATAGACTTTAGGATGAAACGAAGTTTTAAATTAAAAATTTATCTGTATAGAAGTGTACGAATTGCTCTCTATTGTTCGTTTTAGGAAATGAATAAAAATTAATTATGTCAAAATGTGTATAGAGAATATAAATTATTTTTGAAGAATTATTGTTCGACTTTTTCAATGAGTTTTAATTATTCTTTATTAATTTCAATATTTAATGTTGTTTATCAATTTCATTATTTTTTAATGTTGTTTATCAATTTCATTATTTTTTAATGTTGTTTATCAATTTCATTATTTATTATTCTTGATTAATTTCATTATTTATTATTCTTTATTAATTTCATTATTTATTATTCCTTATTAATTACATTAATTAAAATTCTTTATTAATTCCATTATTTATAATTCTTTATTAATTTCATTATTCAATATATTCTTTATTAATTACAGTAATTAAAATTCTTTATTAATTTCATTATTTAACACATTCTTTTTTATTTCATTATTTATTATTTTTTTTAGTTCCTATTCTTTATTCTAAATTACCAAAATTGCTTTATTGCGTTTTTTACAAACAATTTGAAAAAAAGAACGTTTATAAATAACCCATTTCTAAAATTTCTTTCCAATACAGAAAACAAAATAAAATAAAGAAAAAGAATTAGAAAAAGAATTAAAAAAAAGGTATAAAAACAGAATAAAAAAAGGAATGCAAATAGAAACCACTTATTTTCTAAAAAAGTTGTTTCCGGATGTAAATTTTCTTAACACCGAAAAGGTAGTTGTGAGTAACAAAAGTCGAGTATCGCAAAAATAACTTTCTACATAAAGTAAAGGTTTGATTTATAGCCTCATAGCAACGTGTAAGTGAAAACTCGTCTGCGATTGGAAAAGCTTTCCTCAATGTGCAATGCCTTGAATAACTTTTAATTGGCTTTTCCAATTTGCTTCGCAAGAAAGCTGAATGCCTTTTGTTCATGTTGCACTTACGATTAAATCCGTTCGATTCTCTGCATTCTGAAACAAATGTAGCACACTTAAAGTTTCCTTGGAATCGAAGAAAATCCAAGGACTGCTTCATTTTACCACAGTCATTTGCTAAAGTTTCAAACCTGCAACATTAAATTCTTCAAATCTACTCCAATTACTCTTTCCCATTAATTTTCCGTCTCATTTGAAAGAAGATTCACTTTTAATCTCTGTCTTCAAAAAAAGTTTATAAAAATAAAAAAGTTTAAAAAAAAGTTTGTAGAAAAATGTTAATAAAAAAAGTGTATAAAAAAGCGCATAAGAAAGATTTTATAAAAAAAATTTATAAAAATGTGCATAAGAAAAAGTTTATAAAAAAAGTGTATAAGAAAAAGTTTATAAAAAAGTGTATTAAAAAAGTTTATAAAAAAAGTGTATAAAAAAAGTTTATAAAAAAGGAATGTAACACAAAAGTGTGCGCAAGAGGATGTGCAACAAAGGGTGAAAAAGATTCTGCAAAAAAGCGTCAAAAAAGGACTTTCATCAAGTTTAATAAAGCTCGGAAGACTGAGACTAAGCTCGACATTTCTTGCGGGCGTTCTTCAGTTTTGTACTGGTGATTGTAGTCGCGATCGGTTTCGATGTTTCTTTCGTCTCCTGTTCGTTTTTTGCCTTTGTCTGAAAGCCCCTGAATACGAGGAGCGATACGATCCATTAAGACTTTGTCGCGTCGCCGCGAGCAAAATTTCAACTTGGAGTTTCACGAGTCCTTCTATATCTAAGTGCAAAGCAAGATATCTATACGAGATACCCAGTGCCTTCACCAGAAAAGTCTGTTGAAACGAGTGAGATTTTCTCGCTCCTTTTCTTTACAATTGCGTCTTCGTGCGCGCACTTACGGAACCGGAAACTCTTGCACGTTGACTGCACAGCACCAGTACCTACATTCAACTAAGAGTGTACGAATAGAAGTGAACATACTCTGATTCTCGAGACATTTAACACGACTCTACAGATTTCACCCACCGCGTTGTACCAGTCTCACGGAGGTGTTGAATTATTTCCTTCCTCCAGAAATACGTCGGCTTTTCTGCCTGAAAATAAATATTTTTATCATATCCGATTTTTTTATAACCGGATACACCGATTTTTCGAGCAGGGGGAGTTAATTCTGTAACTTCTTTTTTCATTTTAGAATTTCTTTTTTAATTTTTGTTATTAATTTATGTAGACATATATTCTGTTGTACATTTTTAAAATGTCATTATCTACCTTTTGCAGATAGTGACTTTTTAGTACGGCAGTATTGTGTTCGAATTATTTTAGAAGTTATTTTCAAGTTGTGCAATTAGTTTTAATTTTGTTTATGCAACTAGATAATTGATTCAATAATTTTTTGGAGTATTGAATTTGAAGTCAACGAATTATTTTCTGTCGCATATATAGAATTTTAATTATTTTCAGTCTCAAGGAATTTTAATTATTTTTAGTTGAGTTATAGGTATTGAATTTGAAGTCAACGAATTATTTTCTGTCGCATATATAGAATTTTAATTATTTTCACTCTCATGGAATTTTAATTATTTTTGGTTGAGTAGGTTTAAAGAATAATTGAAATCGATTGAATAGATTTAAAGAGTAATTGAAATCGATTGAATAGATTTAAAGAGTAATTGAAATCGATTGAATAGATTTAAAGAGTAATTGAAATCAATTCAAAAGATTTAAAGAGTAATTGAAATCAATTCAAAAGATTAAAAAATTGAAATCGTTTGAATGGATTTAAAAAATAATTGAAATTGGTTAAATAGATTTAAAGAATAATTGAAATCGATTCAAAAGATGCATAAACATTGAAATCGATTGAATAGATTTAAAAAATAATTGAAATCGATTGAATACAGTTTAAAAAAAAAATTAAAATCAATCGTTCAAGTACGTTGATTTGCATGAAAGTTAAAGTTATTATCATGATTTTTTTAACTGTCATATTTTAGATTCTTAATGTCATTTAGCAAAGTCGGCAATTACTCTCATTAGGCCAATCACAAAAATTAACAATGAAAACAAGAAAAGCTCGAGGAGAAAAAGTAAATCCTCTTTTTAAATCTGAAATTTGAAACACCTTGATGAATTCTTGATGAAGGAGGACGAATATTCAAAAATAAATTCAAAGAGAATATGCAATTGACACCGGTGTCGTAGTTACGCTCTTGCAAATTTAGAAAGAAGACTATAAGAAGGTGGAAAAGATAAAGCCTGGAGGAAGAAAACGAATCAAAAGGTTGAGTTGCCCAAGTTTCCAGGAGACGATTCCAGGAAGTTCGCTTTTTGCATACAAATTTTATGCTCCCCAATGTGAAAGCTATTCTTCTTCCGAATATGTTAGTATCTTGATGATGCAAAACCAGATACGGACATAAAAAATTATGTGTTTGCATGATTTATAAGATGTATAGCAGAATATAAAATTGCTTTCATTTTAAATTTTATTTCAACGTATTTTCTCCAATGATACATTTATTATAGTTGTACGAACATTTATTTTCAAACCAATACATAAATCTCCATTTAAATAAACATGACTCGTATTTTAGTCTTTATTCCCCATATATTTCTATTTCATTTATTTTTTTCATTTACTTTTCTCAATTACTTTTTTCATTTACTTTTCTCAATTACTTTTTTCATTTGCTTTTTTCATTTATTTTGTCTTCAATTAGTTTTCTCCCATATTTTTTTATTAAGAAACGTTCTATTTTAGTTAATTAATTTAAACTGCTTGTTTTTAGTTTTAGAGGAGGGACTAGAACTAAAAACATAATTCGATTTGCTAGGGAAATTTGTAAATTCATAAGGAGCTTTTATACGAGGCATTAAACCGTCTTCAGTGTTGTTGAAATACTCAACTACTAAATTACCAAAATATAGTAGAAAATGAAAATTTCCAGAGGCTTTAGAAAGTCGAGATTAAAGTTTTAGGATAATTTTGTAAACGCACACAATGCTTGTAGACATTCAACAATAATAATATTTATAAAGTCACTACATAATATTTTGTTATACAACGTAACAATAACATTTTGAAAATAAAAGTATCAAAAATGCGTCAAAGTACGTCAATCGTACGTCAAAATGCGTCAAACGTACGTCAAAATACGTTAAAAGTACTTTAAACTGCGTCAAATTATGTCAACAGTACGTACAAATACGTCAAAAGTATGTCAAAATACGTCAAAATACGTTAAAAGTACTTTAAACTACGTCAAATTATGTCAACAGTACGTACAAATACGTCAAAAGTACGTCAAAACTAATTAGTTTCGACTCAAGTAGTATTTGCTAAAATTATTAATATTTACTTAAGTTTAATATAGTACAATATAAACGAGAAATTTCTAGGTTATGTATACTCGGATACAACTCGAAATGTACATGATCTGCGCATGCTCATATCATCCAAGTGCTCTGATGAATTCCGCCTATCAGAAGCTGCCTTTTTCGCGCGCAATTTTGAATCCAGTGATTCTTAAAAACGTTTTAAATTTATTATTATTATTCTAATTTTTTATTATTTATTATTATGATTCTAATTTTTTATTATTTATTGTTATTATTCTAATTTTTTATTATTTATTATTATTATTCTAATTTTTTATTATTTATTATTATAATTTTTAATGACAGTATACTGTCAGTGCGCTAATAATATAGTATACTGCATACAATATAATAATACAGTAATAACATAACCTGAATAATTCAACTCAACGTTTTACAAACATTTTACCGAACTGTTGAGTAATATGCGATTTTTCTCTCCCGAAATTCGGGGAGAGGAGAAATTGAACTGATGAAGATAATTAAATTACTAATTAAGTTTGGAATAGTTGCAGTAACAATTGCTAGTGTACACTAAGAGGTACTAAGTTTTGATGAATTTCATTGTGGGTGAAGTGTTGGGCACATTCTAAGCTCGCAGGTAGCTGAAATGTTGCTAGACGTGGGTTCATTAATGACTAGAGTTTTGACCTTGGTGGATGTAATTACAGGAACGACAACATAGGTTTTAGGACTGCATTTGGTCGGTATATGCACTGCACATAACAGCAGAAACTAAATTATCCAGGGACTTGTAAATGGCGTTTCGACAGTCTTCGATCGATTGTTACAGATAGGTTTGCTTCAGTACAACATGGACATATGCTCCCTCAATATTAGGCCATTGTTGCTCTATACCCATTCAAGTCTGAGTCTATATATATGAAATTAATTCCAGATAATCTTAATATCCGTTTGCATACTACCAATTAGAATTGCATTTCTGAATGTACAAATTCCAGATATGGGTCACATTAGCAATTTGCTAACAAGAAACAACCATAATCCTCCCAATAGAAACTGATTCCCAAATCCTTTCACAAATTATACACGGCTTAATTAAATCTTCTATTCATTTTGATCCTCACAGGGAAGCCTTGTAATCGTGCCGATTTTCAATTTTTCAAAAATAGTCTAAATCAGCTCATTTTCATCTAAAAAGTATACAGCAAGGAAGATCTTAAACCAGCCAGTAGATAAATCAATCATGGTCAGACAAACATGGAAAGGGAGATTTAAAAATCAGTAGAGAAAGCAAGTATAGTCAGGCGCCTAACACATTGGTCTGACCATTATTGCATTTTCTACTGATTTTTAAACTCATCTACTACATTGGGCTGATTATTACTGCTTTTTCTACTGACAGTTTAAAAACTCATTTACTACATGGAGCTGACTATGGCTGCTTTTTCTACTGCCAGTTTTAAAACTCATTTACTACATTGGGCTGACTATGCCTGCTTTTTCTACTGACAGTTTTAAAACTCATTTACTATATTGGGCAGATTATGACTGCTTTTTCTACTGACAGTTTTAAAACTCATTTACTACATTGGGCTGACTATGACTGCTTTTTCTACTACCAGTTTTAAAACTCATTTACTACATTGGGCTGACTATGACTGCTTTTTCTACTGACAATTTAAAATCTCACTTCTTATTTTGGTCTGACAATGGCTGCTTTTTCTACTGACAATTTAAAATCTCATTTGCTAAATTGGTCTGACTATGGATGCGTTTTCTACTGCCAGTTGTAAAACTCATTTACTACATTGGGCCGACTATGATAGTTTTTTCTTCTGACAGTTTAAAAACTCATTTACTACATGGGGCTGACTATGACTGTTTTTTCTACTGCAAGTTTTAAAATCTCATTTGCTACATTGATCTGACTATGACTGCTTTTTCTACTGACAATTTAAAATCTCACTTGCTATTTTGGTCTGACAATGGCTGCTTTTACTACTGACAATTTAAAATCTCATTTGCTACATTGGTCTGACTATGGCTGCTTTTTCTACTGCCAGTTTTAAAACTCATTTACTACATTGGGCTGATTATGACTGCTTTCTCTACTGACAATTTTCAATCTCTTTTATAGGGCTGGTCTGACTGTACGGGCTTTTTCTACTGTCTGATATGAAATCTCCCTTACAGTATACATATACGAATTTGTTAGTCAATGACCAGATCTATGTGTGTCACGCTGTTTTGTGAACCAAATGACTCGAAAACGCTTAAACCGATTTCAATGAAATTTGGTACAGTTATTACACTCACTAAAATCTAGAAACGAACAAAGGTATTTTTAGAAATACTTAATCAAACAAATTTTAGCACATTTTGTTCTTCAAAAATACGTTTTTTTCCACAACATTTTTCAAATTTTCAAATTTTTCTTTAATAAAAATTTGAACTTGCGAGTGAAAAATTTCGATTTCTTGCATCGAGATGAATCGATTAACCCTCATGTATAAAGTACATACTTTGTCAAGAATTGGTGGAGTAGATGACAATTTTTTATTATATTTGACATTTAAAATTCATGCTATTGACATATATTGTTTTGAAACTTTGGAAATTATCTCAAAAAATCTTCGAGAGTGTAACGAATGTCTGACTTATGTTTAAACACAATACTTTAGGAAAGAATAAAATTGAAGATTCCTAAATTATCATCCGAGTTCTGTCCAAGATATATAGTTTGTACAATTTTTGTTTATAATGGATAATTTTTACTGTTTGTACAACTTTTGTCCATAATAGATATATTTTACTGTTTGTACAGTTTTTGTCCATGATGGATAGATTTTACTGTTTGTACAATTTTTGTCGATGGATAGTTTTCACTGTTTGTACAATTTTTAATGGGTTTGAAGTTCGTTTGCTGAATTCTTTTGATGTTATACGTATCGGGGAATTCTTTTGTAGAATGGGAAGTGGTTTTTGAAAATATGCTGATTTGTAACAGAATATTTCTATTATAATACATATTGTACAGCTTTCCACTTTCCATTCTACACGGGTACAGTTCAAGAGTAACATTCAAGTGTCTATCACTTTGAGTTTATATGAAGTCTTCATAAAATCTCTCTTCAAATCCGAATTGAATATACTTTATTCCTTTTATGAGCTATAAAGGTTATTGATCCCCAGGAAAAATTTACCTTGGAAATTTCGCATGAAAATAAAATTTAAATTAGGTTCAATATTGATGCATTCTACAATTCAATCGCCTTTAAATTTGACTCATTTATAAAACCATTTTTAGCCAATGCACGTAACTAATTTCCTTTTCGCAATTCTTTTTTATAATAAAAGTATACGTCTTTTCAAACATTTCTTTTATTGTTGGTATTTTTTGTCAAAATTGCTTTTTGGCAAATTCGTTTTTGCAGATTCGTCGTTTTTTTGCAGATTCATTTTTTTCGCAGATTCGTTGTTTTTTGCAGATTCGTAGTTTTTTGCAGATTCGTTGTTTTTTGCAGATTCATTTTTTTCGCAAATTCGTAGTTTTTTGCAGATTCGTAGTTTTTTGCAAATTTACTATTGTTGTACTATGTTACTATTTTCTGCTAATCTTTTTTGTCAATTTGTTCTTTTTGTCTTTCTGTTGCACATTATTTGGAATTTTTATCGCATATTTGTTTGTTTACCACTTTTTTTTACAATTTTCAAGTTTCTTGGAGAAAAAGATAGGAAAGTGTGTATTGTACGAGAAAATACTGGCAATTTTCCATTGAAGTAAAGTATATATGCTGCGCTATCTTACAGCAACAGTTAACGTTAAATTCTCTCTTATAGTATTGAGTATTTCCTACAGGAAGCGATAAGAATATTTCCTGAAGTCTTGAAGCACCTGTTTCTCAAACGTATGGAGAAACTTTTTCGATTTGAAGCAGTATTGAAGAAACTTCACTATGTTTTATGTATTTTCTTCCTAAAAATAATGACCGTGATTTTTTAAACCTTTTTCCAGCTTTTCTGATGCAAATGAAAAAATTACATAAAGTACAATAAAGTACATAAAGTACAAAATGGTCCAAAATAAAACTTAAAACCATATTTAACTCTGATTCTAGAACATGAATTATTATCACAAATGTTTGGTACTCAATCTTTGATAACCAATTTTCGATAATTAAGTTTCGATAATCAATTTTCAATAATCAATTCTTAATAATCAATTTTTGATAATCAATTTTTGATAATCAATTTTTGATAATCAATTGTTGATAATCAATTTTTGATAATCAATTGTTGATCACAAATTTTTGATCAAAAAAGTAGCGTATTATCAAGAAAACGTTCCATCAATAAAATCATGTTTGTATTGTTGCAACAACTCTTTCAGAGCACAAAAATACGCTTCCATTGTTGAAACAACGTGAAAGATCTTCTCAAAGAATAAACTCCCTTTGTTGAAAATCGGTTGAGATTGTGTCTCAATCAAGGAAAAATCAAAAATATTGTAAACAACTTGGGAGCACAAAGAGCTTAATAGAATCGGAAGGTCTTTGTGTTAAAGTCATGCCTTTAAAAAAATTGAAGAAAGAACTTTGGAAAGATGAAATATTTCTAAAAGATAAGAGATTTTCGTCTAGAATGGAAGACGTGAGAAAATAACACAGCAATAAAATCTTTTTCATCCCCTGAAGAATTATATTGAGTGTCACTTTAGAACACGTGCAAGTTTGGTGTGGAAGCTTCTTTTATCGGTAGAATTTAAAATAAATGCCCTCTTACCACGGTACTTTGAATCGACTTCTTACTCTCTGTGCGAGCGCATCTGCCATTACATCGCTTTTACATTAACCCACTTTTAGGAATTCCCAAGCAAACCTACAGTCTCCTCTGAATTTATAATTCGCATCCGCTCAAGACATTCCAACAAAGGACAAAAAGTCCCATCTCGCCTTGATGAATTGCAACAGCAGAATGAAATAATCAGTTTAGCATGTAACGCAAATTCCACTCTGGACAAAGACAATTCGTTTCCATTTTTTCCTACTCGTTTCTATTGTTTACAATTTACTCCAGCTGTTTCCAATTTGTTTCAGTTGTTTCCAATTTCTTTCAGTTGTTTCCGATTCGTTTCGAACTTTTGTTATAGGTTTTTCTTTTTGTTCCCTTTTTGTTCCCTTTTTGTTCCCTTTCGGATCCCTTTTTTGTTTAAAGTTTGTCAAGGTAGGTCTTTTTGCAGAATAAAAATCCTTTCGAGTAAACAAAGCTGATATTAAAAAGTGTTTTAAACTTGACGCTTTACTTTATTAAGTATATTGACAATTGAGAAAGGGAAGACAAGACATATTTTAGGATTCTGGAGTTTGTGAATTCATGAATGCATTCAATTATCTAAAATGTGGCCTGGAGCTTGAAATTGCTTGAAATTGCTCTTTTCAGTTTGTATACATCTAAAAGGTTTACGGAAATTGTCCGGTTTGCAAGATTGCAGACTGCAGAGCAGTGTAACGAAGTCATACGGATTAAGCTCTTGTGAATAACTGAAGCTTCCTTGCCTCTTCTTCCTGTTTCTGTGCTTTTCTGCTTTTCAGCCTTTCCTATGATTGCACCGGCATGCAAGTACTGTTTCACAAAGTTGAGCAAAAGGTGGGTGTTAACACTTAAAATGAGATGACAGAAGAGAGAGAATGAAAACTAACAAATGCAAAATTCCAGCAAATCAAATCATATCGCATTAAACGACCCGCTTTACCAGTCATTATACTCATTTCATTGTATCATTTTATATTCAATTCCGCTTCCGGTTATGGTAACCACATCATGAGCTTCATTACTATTATTATGTTAATCACGTATTAGGTACGTAACGACTGTTCCTGTCGCAACAACAATAAAGAGATAAAAGAGATAAAAGAGATAAAAGAGATAAAAGGCAAATGAGATAAATTTAGAGATCACAGATGTTTTTGCATTAAATTTAAGGTACAAAAGGGAACTTTTAATTAAAGAAAAGGAGATTTTCTTCCGTAAAAAAAATTTTTTGGAAGAAGAAAAAAGAAAAACATGCCAAAAAGCTCTTTGAATTGAAACCATTAAAATTCCTAAGAATAGCAGAGATCTTTTAGTCCTTTTCCCTGCCATTTAAAACTTGAATTTCTAAGAATCTGGATTTCTCATTCTTTGCGACAAATATTGATGTAATAAATTAGAAAATCAATATTTTCAAGCTCTCCGCAAAAATTTTTAAGCTTCTTAGATGCCAAAAAGCTCTGTTCTTTGAAACTTCTAAAATTTCTAAAGATCTCGATGTTATTTGAAGCACTTTAGCTAGCACTTAAAAGAGTATTTTTAAGAGTTTTTGATAGTTTCAATTTTTGTAGAGTATTTGAAAATATTTTAAAGTAATTTAAAGTATTTTTATATATTTTGTAGTATTTTGAGTCAGGTTGAAATATTTTAATGTAGTCATAAGTGTTTTTAAATATGCGAGGTACTCTGAAGTATTTATTGTAGAAAAACTATAAAAAAGAATATTGTAAAATAGAAGAAAAGGGTGAAAAATACTTGAATTTAGGTGTTTACATTATTATTTGAATTATCGTTCAATTATTATTATTATTTACTTTATTTTTATAATATTTTTAATGCACAGTCGTTGCTATTTACATTTAGTAAATTCAACCAAGTTCTTCAGAAAGTTAAGCAAGTTTTTGGTAATGTTGAACAAAATTGACGAAATATTTGATTCATATTATGAAGTTATTCTTCATAATATGAATCAAATAGTTCGTATGAACTTGAAGAAAGTAATTATCTTTTTATCAAACTTAAATAAAATTTGATAATTGAATCCTAATTATTTTTCTTTGATGTTGTTTTCTTATTTCTTATGGTCTAATCTTTTATAATTTTATTTGTTTCATATTCTTATCGTATTTCTATCTATTTTGATTCTCATCTTATTTTTATCTGTTCAGATTCTTATCTTATTATTATCTGTTCAGATTCTTATCTTATTATTATCTGTTCAGATTCTCATCTTATTTTTATCTGTTCAGATTCTTATCCTATCATTATCTGTTCAGATTCTTATCTTATTATTATCTGTTCAGATTCTTATCTTATTATTATCTGTTCAGATTCTTATCTTATTATTATATGTGCAGATTCTTATCGTATGTTATCTCTTTAGATGACAATTGGTCAGTTATCATCAATTTGACGATGAAAAGACTGATCGAAGCAGAAGCAAGTGAATCGAAAGTTACAACTTATGCAAGATATCTGCGAAGGACATTTACGCTAGTCCTTTATTGTCCACTTTCTGAATTGGTGACCGCCATTTATTCCAGCAGATCAACGTCAGTTGTGGTTTTATTTTGTCGGTAAACTCAGACTTCTCAAGGAACGAGTGGGACTTTATATATGTATACAAGTTAGCCTTCTTCTTCTTCTTTTTCTTCTTTCTCTTCTACTTCCTCTTTGTCCAACTGAGTCTGATGAGGCTGACTTCCGTTTCCTTCTTGCCCTCGATACTCTTTCTCAAGCAACAGCAAAACTTTAGTCCTATTGGCAAGAGCCGCGCGTCGTTAAGAAATGCCAAGAGTATTTTCCTTCACTCTGAGGTCCTTTAATGGTATTTGTTGTGTGGCCGCACTGTCGCCGTGAATTAGCCAACTTTCTCGGACATTTTTCACAAACTACTCCCTTTACTAATGAAATAACAAGATTGTCGATTTTTTCCCAGTTAACTTGTAAAACTAACGAGCCAACAAGAAAATTCCACTCAAAGAACAATGCCCGTCTCTTTCGTTAAATAAACTTTCAAAACCTTTGTCTTTTTTAAATTTATTGAAGAAAATTGCCGCAAAAGCGTCGACAAAGAGACTTTTTATCAACCCCTGATTCTGCAAGGGATCTTAAGTCTTTACTTCATAAAGCAAAATAACGAAAAAATAAATAAAAAAAAAAATAAATGAAACAAAGTTTTCTGTAGAGGAAACAAAGAGAAAAAAATAAATGAAAAGAAAAGAAACAAAAATAAAAAAGACTATTAGATAATTGCTTTTTATTCCAAAGTGTACAATTTTATAATTTCAAGAACAAAATCTAATAAATTTATTATTGTAAAAATGTTCTCTGGGTTCAATTTTCCATAACGGATTTTTTTAAATCAAGAAATGAGAAATTGCAAAGAAAATTATGCGAGTATTCCTATTGCGTAGAAACTTTTTTATTTTCTTGAATGCATGGAAATAAATAATCCAAAATATAGTAAAGAGAGATCACGACGTGAAAATCCGAAAAAGAGTCTCGGTAATCTGAAGTTTAAATCGGCTATAAAATGTACAAAGTCACCATAAAAGTTTCGAGTCTACGAGCAGAGGTGCGAGAAGTGTCTCATGTCCCGCAAAGTTTCCCACTCGCTAGATTTGTTTTCGCGGTGGCAAAAGCAGCGTATTGTCCAAAAGTTTTTACAACTTGGAATGTATATTCCTTTTTGCACATCCACAATATATTCATTAGCCTCCCTCCAAGAAAGCTCACAACCAAGAAATTTATCATCTCTACGAAAAACTTTGCATTTTCATATTTTAGCAAAATCTACGTAATTTGTTAACGAATTTTGCACCAAATATTGTATAAACTTAAAATTTTGAAAAACTGTTTTGTTTTGACTTAATTTAATTAATTAACAATTACAATTAATTAACAACTACAATTAATTAACAATTATAATTAATTAACAATTTCAATTAATTAACCATTACAATTAATTAACAATTACAATTAATTAACAATTACAATTAATTAACCATTACAATTAATTAACCATTACAATTAATTAACAATTACAATTAATTTCGACTGGAAATAATCAAAAAGAAAGCTTTAATCTAAACTATCATCTTAAAACTATCATCAAACATAACCTAAGAATTTCAGCGTTAAGTGAGCCAGCGTAGAAGACATAACCTAAAAATTGTCAGGACATGCGCACTGATACAAAATGGCAGAATGTGGCAGATCCATCACTGATTCTAAAAAAAATTCGCAAACGCTATTAATAATCGTAAAAAATGTCTGAAGGGTTTGAGGGAGAAAAAATAGTTATTGGATTGATTCCTCATGAAAATAGAGTGAGTGCCTGTGGAACGATGATGCGATTAAAAATCAAATTTGTAGAAAGGTGTGTGTAAGCGACTCGCCAATAGTCAAATCCGATAAATTGTTTTTCTATCCAGGATCTCCATATCCCGATTGGGAGAAGTGAGGAATTCTCGGCAGATTTTATTATTCAATAAAATTCATCCGACTCGAACAACTTTGCAGTCGAATGACGGCGATACTCGGATGCTCCCATGGGATATCAAAAACCAGGCCAAAGTAGTAATATCCTTTGCGTCCTACTCCTTCAAAGTTCTTGGTTACTACTGCACCTCGAAAGGCAATGGATCATGGATAAACTATTAAGCCGCTTTTATTCCGCAAACTGACAGCAACTACTCTCCGTGTAATTAAAAAGTTCAACACATTAAACTTCATTTGCCACCTGTGTTGCACCTAATGAACGAGTTTTGTCCTTTTAATGCCCCCCACTCCATCATAATATTTTATTTTGCCATAAACCTACATTTTCAGACATTCAGCTATACACAAAATTCAATAAGGATTGTTTAAATATTATGAACTTGAAACTTAATTCGACTTCAAGCTCGTGATTATAAGGTCAAAATTATTTTTTTTATGAACTAATTTTTTAATGAACTAATTTTTTTATCAACTAATTTTTTATGAACTAATTTTTTTTAGAACTTGTTTTTTTATGAATCAATTCTTTTATGAACTAATTTTTTTATATACTTGTTTTTTTATGAACTAATTTTCTTATGAACTAATTTTTTTATGAACTAATTTTTTTGTGAACTAATTTTTTTGTGAACTAATTTTTTTGTGAACTAATTTGTTTGTGAACTAATTTTGTTATAAACATCACATAGAAAAAAAATTAGTCCCTAAAAGCAGAAGTTCATTAAACGTTGACAGTTCTGTACTTTTGGATAGGTGAATAATTTAGCAAATGATTATAATAAATGTTTATAATCAATTATAATCAATGTCAAAAGGTAAACACGTCAACAACATTGTCAATGAGAATTTAATGAACCTGCTTTATAAGTTTAGGAATGATTATTATTCTTACGATTTAATTAATCTATGTCTGCTCAACTTTAATGGAAAATTGGAAAACTAACTTGCAGAATTTATTACTGTAATTGTAGTAAACTAGAAATATTCTGACCCTGTATAATAATACCTTTATGTATATTGCAGATTACTCTCTTGAGAATTGGCTCGGTATTATAAGTAACTTTCATGTCTCGGGAAATTAACCGTAGCATAATACAAACGATAATGATATATTTCTTTAGGTAGATAAATTACGGCCCTCCATAAATTACAATGGTTAAATAAAGCAACTAAATATCCCAAAATGACAATTGAAAATCCAGTGTACAATTTTCTTTCTATTTTTTTTTAGAAAGTTGATTCATAATGTGTTCAAAAGTTGATTAAAAATTTTTGTTTAAAAGTTTTAACAATTTGTATAAATTTGGTTTACAATTCGTTTCAAAGTTTTTTAACAATTTATTTAAAAGGTTTACAACTCGTTTCGAAGTTTATTTCAATATTCAATATTTATTGACAATATTAAAATTTGTTGTTGTTGTTTAACAAAGTTGTTTAACAATTTACTTAAACAAAGTTGTTTAACAATTTACTTAAAAGGTTTACAATTCGTTTCAAAGTTTATTTCAATATTCATAATATTTATTGACAATATTCAAAATTTATTTAAAAGTTGGTTTACAATTTGTTTCAAACTTGGTTAAAAATTTGTTTCAATTTGGTTTCAAATTTGTTTCAAATTTGGTTTCAAATTTGTTTCAAATTTGATTTCAAATTTGTTTCAAATTTAGTTTAAAATTTGTTTCAAACTTGATTAACAATTTTTTTCAAACTTGGTTAACAATTTTTTTCAAACTTGATTAACAGTTTGTTTCAAACTTGGTTAACAATTTGTTTAAAAATAGATTATCAACTTATTTAAAAGTTGGTTAATACTTATTTTTAAATTTAATTAACGATTTGCTTAAAAGTTAATTAACGATTCGTTGCAAAGTTATTTAACAATTTAATGAAGGTTACTTAAAATTCTTTTATGAAAGTGGGTATTAGATTATCAAGTACTATCTTTGTTCAATTATTTTCATAAGGTTCAAAATATATTTTACCTGAGAGTCTTGAAAATCCAATTTTTAAAGTAAAAAATACAAGCAACCAAAATTAGTTGTATAGAAAGGCTTTTTCGTGGTACACACAAACTACTTATTTTTCTTTCAACTTCAGCTTTTAATATCCTATTTAGAATCTTATTTTCTCTACAACCACCGAAAAGCATTTTTCTCGGTTATTTCTTCCACAGCCACGTTTTGTGGAACACCAAGAACGTAAATTACGGTGTGCTTAACCCAATTCCAAATGGTTCTGCATGGCTAATTTTGAAATAGCACACTTCTTGGAAAATTTCACACTTTTTTAAATTTGGATGTATAATTAATTTGTTAATTAATTCATTACAAAAGGGAACTATTTTATTTTGACATAATACTGCCTTGCAAGAAACGCATATTTAAAGAAAACGAATTATTATAATTAATAATTTATTTATATATATATATATAAATTATTATAATTAATCATTTATATATATATATACATAGCCATATCTTCATATCAATAATATCTTTCACTATTCAAATCTACTATAATCACTATACAAACACTTTCACAAATTGTCGGCAGAAAGCGCATTAAAATATAACTTTCGCGATTAAAGTGACCAAAGTATCTGAAATCTGGTACCCCTTTTTTATTTTTCATTGGCAAGAGTTCGTAAAGTTTAAAAATCTTTATAAACATTCTTGCACCTTTATATGTTCACATGATTTTATTTAGTGTACACAATTGTTTACAAACGCACACGAAAGTTCACAAAAGCACATAATATATGTAGATAAATACAAAATAAAAATCAATAAAACATCGAAATAAAAAATAATAAAAATAGAAGCCAAAGGTGAACAATTTTCTTGAGAAAAGAACTCGCGAATGCAATTATTTTCTAATCTAGACAATGGTTCGTGATACGTTAACTAATGAGGGTGAAACACAAGCACATTTAGTTTTTATGCGTTTTTTCGCTGGGAGATACGAGCTTGAAAAAAATGTAGTGCGGGTAGGCAAGTTTTAGAAACAAAAAACTCGGACCAATCTGAGAAAAAGTTTCAATCGATAACTCATCTGGCAGATAGCACGGAACCGATGATACTCCAATATGGACCATTTCAATTTGCTAATCGTTTTATACTCTTTTGTTCAGATTCCTCCGTAATAGTTGCAAACAATTCCGCAAAGTATTCATTAAAAGAGTTTCCAATCTAATAATTCGATTATTGAAATAAAATCAAAAAATTATTACCAGAGTGCCTTCAATTCTTTTTAATTATTCGCTATTACTTTATAAGTGTGCGTTGAAAAAAATGTTTTATTTTCTTTTTAGAAAAAAGTATTTCGTTCTCGTACAAAGAAGCTGTGGAGTTTTATTTTAGAATATTTCGAAAAATATCAATTTTGAAGAAAAGAATTAAAAAATAATTTAGAGGAAGAAGAGGTTTAAAGAATATCCTAATGAATATTATTTTTAGAATATAAATTATTATAAATATCATTTTTAGAATACAAGCTATTAAGAATATCATTTTTAGAATACAAGCTATTAAAAATATCATGTCAAGAATATAAATTATTAAAACTACGAAGTTTAAGTTGTCGGATATAATTAACTTCCTTGGATACGATTTAGACTGGATACACGAATGTTATAAAAAAATAACAATAAAAAAAACGCAGCAGGCTCAATTTCGGAAAAATGATTCGTCAGATAGTACTTGAGCCATAACATATAATACAACTCATTTTTCGCTAATAACAGGGTTTTTCCGGTTCTGGCAAAGCGTGGGTTTTTCCGCCAGTGGAAGCGGGCAATAAAGGGGTAGAGAAGTTATCATTTTGACGCAACGGGGAGCAGAAAGCGATTTATCAACGTGAAATGTGGTATGTTGGCTACAGCCATGACCGGTTCTAGTTTCGCTCGCAACGTGCTTCTGGTCATTTTTATAAATTATTATCTACTTTTATTTATCCACAACATAATATATAAGGCAACTCATTGTTATGAATTGTGCATAGAAAAAATTTCTGAAACTGACAGCCTCACGTACCTCTTTAGGAAAAAAGTCGAGAAAGATTGCTTCCTTATTTATAATTCTGCACATTGTGTAAACACATTTGTAGCACAAAATTTTTAATTCATAATAACGTACTAATTCTTTTCAAGATGTCAGCGATCTATATTACAAATTCATTTTGTAAAGATTACTAATTCAATTAGTAAGGGTTACAAAATGAATTTTGTAAAATTTACTATTTGACCATGGGCGTACCTACGGTGGGGCAGGGAGGGGCAGCTGCCCCCCCCCCCTAGAAATTAGTCAAAACGTCCAAAAGTGACGAATTCAGATTTAGAGAGAATACAAAAAAATTGTAATGAAAGATTTGATATAGAAAGGGAAGAAAGATGAAAAGAATGATAAAGGAAGAGAAAATGAAGAAAATAGGATGAATGAATAAAAAAGAATAAAATGAAGAAAATGTGGCAACATGAAGAAGTAGAAGGAAAAAATGAAGAATAGAATAAACATGAATAGAATAAAAAGGAAGAAAGGAGGTAAAATAAAAAGAGATAAAAATGAAGAAAGAGATAAAAAAGAAGAAACGAAGAAAAACTAAAAAGCGAATTAAAAAGGAATAAAATAATAAAAAGAAATAAAAATATAGAAAATAAAAATATACGATAAAAAATAAGATAGAAATAAAAAGATAAAAAGAAAGAAAGAAAAAAGGAGAGAAAAAGTGAAAAGAAGAAAGTAAACAACAGCAACATTTGTAAATCGAGTTTTGGGGAAAGGTGGATTAAGTTAAACGAAACAAGTTGCGGTTTTGGAAGCATCGGAAAGGAATGTGGGTTGTTAAAATCCTATAAACGGAAGAGGTATAGAGTGATGCACTTCTCTGCTACATAAGGCATTTCTCACGTCACTTGAAGTTTCGCTCACACTCTCAAAATAATTTAAATGCCTGCCAAGTGGTAAAGGGAAGTAGACCATCCCATGTACCCAGTCCCAGGATGCTTTCCGACAAACCTCATATACGACTCGCAATTATAATGTTTAATCAGAGCAGCGATTGTCTTGTGGAATGTGTATCCCCCAGTAAACTTTATAGTGTTAGATGTGTGTAATCCTCCATCTCCTTGTGTCGAGATTCACCTACTTTCCAATAATTAATTCTTCGAAAAATGTCACCCTAGTGTAAATTGCTCATATCCAAGATTACTCTTCTTGTAAACCCACAATGTAATAAACTCGACTTTAAAATATTTGTTGTACTTGTTTATTTTTATCTATTTATTCCATTCATTTATTATTCATTTATTTATTTTATTCATTTATTATTCATTTATTTTATTTATTTCGTTCATTTATTATTAATTTACTATTCATTCATTTTATTTATTTATTTTATTCATTTAGTATTCATTTATTTTATTTATTTTATTTATTATATTCATTTATTTTATTCACTTATTTTATTCATTCGTATTATTTATTTATATTTCTTTGTTTATTTGTATTTATTTTTGTTTGTTTTAGTATATTTACTTAGGGGTCATTAATTAACTACGTCACGCAAATTTAAACTATTTTCACCCCCACACCCCTTGTCACAATTTTTACATGCTGACGATATGACGTAATTTATATACGACCCTTTTTGTTTGTTTTAGTTTGTTTGTTTGTTTGTGTTTTTATTTATTAATTTTTTTTATTTGTCTTTATTTATTTTGTATTCATTTAACAGATAAACGGACTCCAAAAATGACCCCTTTTCCAAATAAAATACTACAATAGAATATATGTTTGTATACAATAAGAAAAAATCACAATCACATTACTTTTTTCATTTTATTTTTTGTTTCATTGTTCATTACTATTCACTTTTATTTGCTTTAATTTATTTAATTTTATGTTTGTTTTGTTTCATTGGATATTTTCATTTACTTTCGTTTGCTTTTATATATTTACTTTTGTTATTTTATTGGTTTTGTTTAACTGTTTATTTTTTATTTGTTTAGTTTTGTTTGTTTTAAATTATTTACTTTTGTAATTTTTTTGTTTCATTGTTTATTTTTATTTACTTTCGTTTGTTTTTATTCATCTACTTTTGTTATTATTTATCTACTTTTGTTATTATTTATCTACTTTTGTTATTATTTATCTACTTTTGTTATTATTCATCTACTTTTGTTTCATTGTTTATTTTTTATTGTTTAATTTTGTTTTTTTATTGTTTATTTTTATTTACCTTCGTTTGCTTTTATTTAATTATTATTTTATTACTTTTTGTATTTTGCTTTTTTTGTTTCATTGTTTATTTTCTATTTATTTAGTTTTATTTGTTTTTAATTATTTAGTTTCGTATTTTTTTGGTTACATTGTTTATCTTTCTTTACTTTCGTTTGTTTTTATTTATCTACTTTTATTATTATATTGTTTTGTTTCATTCTTGATTTGTATTTAGTTTCGTTTGTTTTCATTTCCTTACTTTTGTTATTTTATTTTACGTTCATTGTTTATTTTTATTCACTTTCGTTTGTTTTTATTTATTTACTTTTTTTATTATTTTCATTTATTGAATTTATTTATTTCCTGTTGTTTATTTATTTCTGTTTCTTTACTTTTACACACTTACTTCTCTCTCTTTACTTTTATTTATTTATGTTTGTTTCTTTATTTCTATTTCTTCATTTTTATTGCTTTATTTTTCAGCAATAAATCTTCAAACTAAATAAAATATCTCCTCAAACCTAAACTTATCTTTCAAATCCCCAACAAAATATTGTGCAACAAAAATATTAACCATCCTAAATTTATCTCCTTGTCAGTGTGGTTTGTTTTCAAGAAAATTTGGAAATTGAATTTATCAACATACCATTGAGTATGTAAGGAAGGAGAAACACAATCATCTATTTAAATTCGATATGACTGTACTTGTAGTAGAAAAGTCTCATTATTAAGAAATTAAGTGTTCAGTGAAGACAAATATTTATCGTGCGCAATGGATACAGAAAAAGGAATACCACAATCTCCAATAGCTTGCTTTCAATTATATCGAAAAAGAAGACCTTCGGTTCCTTCTTTACACTCTTCTGCAAATTCCTTGTCATCAATACAGGTGACTTCGAATTATAAATATGTAAGAATTGTTTGTGCAATACTTTTTTCCTGCATTATCGTAACTGGAATTTACCTAATCAGTGTTCGCTGGATTGGGACCTAAGTCTCCAGCTGAAAAACCATGTGCTTCTTTTCTAATTTAAACCACAGAAATTATGTTTTCTATTTTATTTTTTTATTATATTATTTATTACTGTTGAGATTTTCCTAATTTTTGCTTTAATGGATTAACACTAGTGCTTCCGGATCCGATACAATCGGCCCTTTTCAGGGCCACCACATTTTCAAACGAAAATTATTTTGTTCTCAACATTTCTATATTGATTTTGCTGTGTTTTTTAATAAACAATTTCCCATGTGAGAATTTCAAAAAATTTTAAAAAATGTTATTTCTAGTGCATATTTTTCAAAATTCATATTTTTTGCGTTATATATATTTAATGATTTTTTTCGAGGTTTTTTTAATATGAACAAGACATGCAGGATGGATTTCACAAAAATAAGGAAGTGTTTGTTTTTATATTTTTAAAAAGTTACAAGTCTTTTTAACATTCGTCCAATAAAACGTGGTAAACAAAGTTCATGATTAATTATTCACGTAATAATATTGAATAAAATAATAATAAGTGTGCTTCATTCGACTCATTTTTATTTTAGTTAACAGTGATTAAATTTTGCGTAAGTACAGATTCTTTTCATAGCGTTTAAAAATGAAGGTGAAGGGCATATGGTACAAAGTGACGTCATCAGTCACATGACCGTATATACTTTACCTAGAATTGAAGAAGTAAATGATAATTTTTCATTATTTTTGACAATAAAAATTCCATTTTTTAGTATAACTTTTAAAATAATCATTTTTTAATGACAGTTCCTTTGGGAAACATTTTCTACATTAAAAAAAAAGATTGATTGACTTATATAAAGTATATATTTCACCAAGAATTGAAGGAGTAAATGACAATTCTTCACTATTATTGACAATTAAAATTCTATTTCTTAATATAACTTTTAAAATTATTATTTTTTAATGACTGTTCCTTGAGGAATATTTTTCGATATTAGAAAAAGAATTGATTTGTATAATGTTAAATTTTTAATTAATCTTATTTACCAAAAATTTATGAAAAAGATGTCAATGTTACTTTTTTTAAATTTTTTCTCTATGAGGAAGCAAAATGTTCATGAAATGAACATAATTTTCCACTA
>WNHD01000042.1:0-75447 GCA_011057455.1 Ganaspis sp. Gsp50
TAATATAAATTATAAAATAAACAATAAAACATTATTAAAGAAAATTTATTAATTATATAATAATAATAATAATAATAATATAACGAACGCTTCGTTATACAATACATCCAAACTTTATGATAGAATGCAAAAATCAGAATTAACTGCATCAAAGATAGAATAATTGTTAGAGATACACTCAAACTTTTTCGTCTCTGATTAAAATTTCAGACTTTGGGATGCGTGCTACATGAAAGAGAACTCGCCAACTGTAATTTAACATCGTTATCGACACCCAAACATTTTGACCGGACAGAATTCCCCAACCTCATGAAAGAATACAAGCCACGTATTTTATAGACGAAGTATCACTTGTTTCCTTTTTTTCCTTCATTAAATTACTCAAGAACTCCCTTCAGAAAGAAATTTTGACAAAATATCTCCCTGAAATAAGGAATTCTCTTCTAAATGAGACCTAAATTGAAAGGAATAAAACAATAAAGAAATTAATAAAGTCGATTCTCTAAAAATCGCACAGTTTGGATTTAAAAACTATCTGACAGAGTTAAGAAAACTTATATTCTATTCCAAATCATTAGTAACTCCTTCCTCAAAAAGAAGATGACTAACCAAATAATTAATAGAGTGGATTAAAGAAAGGCTCTTTAAACACTTGCAATTGATTCAAATAGAGGACGAAAAGAAGATAAATAATTCAAGATAATAGATTATTTGATCCTAATGAATAGAATGCTCCAGACGATGCTGATGAGACGTTTCTTTTTTTCGTTTTATTTAAAAAGTAATGAGAAAATTCTTTTGTAAGCTTTAAAAGATCGGAGAAATCGAAGCAGAGGAGAATGAAAAGACGTTTAAATTCAAGTTTTGATACTGGAAGATTTTTGAACAGCGACTGAGCAATGACCCTTAAGTCCTCTAGGCGAGTAGCATCTAATCATCCCTTGTCCCTAAACTTTCACGACTTTATAGTCCTTCCCTACTTTGTTCCATTGAGACTTTGTTCATTCTTTGAAGACATTCTTGAAAGAACGAAAGCTCCATAAGTAAGTCTGACAATAGGGTGCGTAAACGCTCGTTAAAATCTAGCCTGCATGAGAAAAGTTTTCGTTATTTGTACAAACTGAAAATAACATTTTTATTTAACATCAAGTAGGGATTGTGATAAAGTCAAGATACGGGAGCTGGAAGACACTCTAGCGTCACTCCCACACAAAGATGTTTAAATCATTTTATGATAATCTCATAGGCCGGAGGCAATAGAGCGGGATCTAGTGTGAAAGGGTTGATAAGAAATATAGGTATAGAGATCGTGTGGACTAACCAAAGCTCTGCTAGGTCGTATATAGTCACAGAAAAGCCGTGATTGTTCTGCCAGTTTCTCTTTTGGGATAAACGTCGACCCCTTCTTATCGCCCTCTCAGTTCCTCGAGCACCCATTCCCCTTTGCCTAAGGGGCTGCTAATTGATTTTAGAAGTTCCTGCGTCTCGTGTCTCTCTTCCACAGTTTCTTTGCAAAAGGTATTCTCGTCATGGTGTAACAATCTTCCGTAGCAAATCCTTGAGAAGCACCACCTTCAAGACAACCCTTGTTGCTTCCTAAACGCTCCTTGTCTCAAAATCGAAGATTTGTTCTCCTCTATAAGACATGTTCGAAACTTCCGATATTATTTGACAAGCTTCGTGACTCCAGGAGCTCCTTGCTTGAAGAATCAAGGCAGATGGTACCTTCTCTTAGTGGAAAGGGACTCACATCAGATAAAGTGGTTAAAGTTTCACGTCAAGAGTTCGTTCGCAACTGTACAACATCTTTTGTAAACATGAACACCTAAGGTTCTTGATAATTCTTATGAACAGTTAAGGTTCTCAAATACTTTTATGGAAACCTAAGGTTTAAACTTTAAATAAACCTAAGGTTTAAACTTTCAATAAACCTAAGGTTTAAACTTTAAATAAACCTAAGGTTTAAACTTTAAATAAACCTAAGGTTTATTTAAAGGCGTTAATAAGTCGAGTGGCAACTTTGAAAACCAGGAAGAGAGGAAAGTCAGAGACTAGACAAAAAAGTAGTAGACAGTAGATAACTAGACGCAGAGCCCCAGGCTATGGACAATGCTGGGTAGGGTCGACTGTAATCACCGACACTGCAACAATGCATCGCCTAAGGGAAAACCCCTCGCTTTTTACACTATCCATTTCGTTTTCTGACTCATCAACCTATGATTCCATTATTCTTCTCATTGCAAAGCACGAGACATCTAATCCTTCAACAAAACAGAATTTTTCATCTTCACTATTTCACGATCGATACTTTCACAAGAAATATGAATAATTTGGATTTAAAACACTGAATAAGTATCTCATTAAAAAAACTCTTTGTTTGCCAATGAGTTGAGCTGTAAATATCACCAAAGTTTCACCCTCTTATTATTTCCCCATTAAATAAGTTTCCATCTCGGGTCGGGAGACTCAGGCGAAAAGAAGCTTTTAAAGGAGACGGTCCCCTTTAAAAATGGATATTATTCATTGAAAAAAGTTGCAACTCTTATACATGCTCAATATGAAATGGCCAAATCCTTTAAAGTTAAATCGAAAGCGCTTATTATTCCCTCATAGTTCAATGATTTTGGGGCGTCCCTCTTCTTACCCGAGACCCACCAAGACCAATATCTTCGGAAATATAAAATTGCCCGTTGAAGGTCTTCTTGTTAATATTCCCCGGAACATTGAATCGCTTTTCATTTCCGAAACGTTTCAAAGCTACTAACATTAATTCTTAGCATCCAGGAAACGCAATCCGAAAAATTGATGGGGTTCATTCCTGGTGAATAAATTATCAGGAATACCTAAAGTCTACACTGAGGATTTTAAAGTTCGCTTTATTCGTGCCATATTCACAGATGTCTTTGAAGTTCCAGAACAATCAATATTAAAAAATTAAAATTAAATGCGCTTCAAAACAGAAGCGGATGTAATCATCCAATGGGGTCTTCGATCTCCAATAACTGTATTTTATATCTTTCTTTCTTTTGTTTTTGAATTGCCTCTTGCACAAGCATACAGCCAATATAAAATGATCGTAACTGATGAGCACGATAAATTTTGTCACTCTAGCCGCATTTACATGAACGCACCGTTAATGATGCCCCATGAGCCAAACTTTTCGAAACGAGACCACAACACGAACTGCCTAACACTGGGACAGCGGGGAACCACTATGACCCATTCCAACCCTTTCACTCGTCATACGCACCCTTCGACATGCATCGCCTATATTCACGAATTGTTCGTTCTAAACCTCTGCTTTTGACACAGTCAACTTCGACATTACATTCGCTGGCATTTGGAATTAATTCCATTGGAATTTCTACCGAATTCCACCCTTTCTGTTAAACATTTTTAAAGCAAACGTGCATTCCTCTCTTAGAAACTTCGTTTGATAATGTTTTTTCAGTTTCATAGTCCGTAAGCGGGGATTCATGATTAGGTACATCTTTTATCTTCAAGGAATTAATTAAATTAACTTTAGGTTCGTTAATTAAATTTCGATTCTTTGAACTGGTTTCATGAACTCTAGTGATTAAAGTCATTAGAGCGGCTTGAGGATTCACTCGATAATCGTACAAGACCCGCTCCCCTAAAAAGAAGGTATTGGTCTTAAAATGATCGTGTGGAATTTAATTATGGCTCTTGAAGATTAGATGATTTGGCCACGATCATGTAATCTCATATCCCCTGAATCTCCCTTTGCTTTTGTTTTTATTTTTGACAAAAATTGAAAAAAAGGGATATTGCACGATCGCGGCTCTGCTTCATTGATCATGTACTTGTTAACACTTTTGCTTCAATTTTGTGAAATCAAATAATGTCAATCGAGATTTTGAATTGTTTATTTAAAGTTTCCTGTTATTTTTTTATCTGGTAGGATTTTCCTGTTATTCTTATTTTCTGGCTCAATTTATTTAAAGTAATTCGTTCCAAAAACCTATTCCTGATAATTAACTAGATGATCAAGATAGCCAAACTTTTATTGTGTAAAAGCTTTAATAAAGAGAGGGAAATTAATTCTGTGAGTAAAATTTTGCATTAGTAAGGCGCTAATTATAATCAAGCAAAAATCGGAGAGTTGACATGAATGAATATCTGAAGAAAGTTCTTCCCATGCTTTGGAGGCTTTTAACAAAACGAGCTTTAGAAGAAATTTCCTCTTGTGAGAAAAAGCCTTAGTGCACTCAAGTTTGCGAAAAACTCGAGCTAAAAATGCAAATGGAGCTTATAGCGGCGACTCCAACTTGCGACAAAGGTATTGTCCGGCTGAGCGGAAACGCGTTCGTTATAGAAACCAGGGAAAAGTTTAATCGTCCCGCAGACTATGCTGGAAAGATAAGAAGTTGGAAAATTCATGAGACCGTGCGTTTGTTTGGTTGTCACTCAGAAGTGTCTCTTATCCAAAGTTGCTTTCTTGCTTCACTACCTCACTTCCATTTATTAAGTTCCCTAAAATCAATCTGCAGAGAAATTAATTTTTCTAGAGAATCCTTTTCGGTGTGTCAAATGTCTGAAATAAATCTTTTGAGTCTTAAAGTCCCTGAATCATTAGTTTCAATTTTACGGGTGACAATCAAGTAATTAAACAGTTTGGGAATTATTTCCGTCTGTTGAGACCGGATTTCGTCCAGCTAGCGTCGCCTCGAAGTGTAGAATATATTACACCTTCTAGGCAATGACACCGGTTTCATCGAACCTCGGACTGCTTTTAATTAATTCACTTTGCGTCAAGTCCGTTTGTAATACGAGATACAGGGATGCCTAAGAGCCCCGAGGTTGTAATTGAATCAAATGCTCCCCGGGTATTATGGACCGTTGGACAATTACAATCTACTTCCGTTTCTAGACTTCGTTTTGTCAGAAATACTTCTCAAAATATCTCTGCAATTTTAGTCCTTAGAATTTTTTCCTTAGAGATTTGTCCTTAGTGATTGAGATTATTTTCTTAGACTCAATCTTTTCTCAAAGATTCTCATATTTCTTTAATCTAATATTATAAAAAAGGTGTTATTTTGTTGATACATGAATCTTTGTAAAGATGAAATTAAATAATCCCAACTGTATTTGTCTTTCTACATGATGTCTTTCATCTATATGAATTCAGTTGGTCAAAAAGATGAATTCAGGTGATCAAAACTGATCCTTTGCTTGAAGGGCTGGAGATATTCGATTTCAAAGAAGTCTATTCGTCTTCACAAAATCTACATAGAGCTATTAATACTGTTTGCTGAATGATAAATGAATTTAATTAAGTAATTATGCAGAGATGTCTGTTTTATTAATCACAACCTACTCAGCACTTCATTCTATTACCTCTGTGTTCTGATTAAATTTGCATGATTACATTCCACAATTTGTCTACGACAAATATGTCCATTCCAGAGAAAAATGGGAGAAACATTTTATCTCCTCAGTACCCGCTTCGTTAAGAAGAAAAATTATTCTACGCATTTATTCATTTAGAAATAAAACCGGAATAAAAATGTAAATGATAAAAACAGAACGACAAGTTGGAAAATTTCCTTTGAAAGTTTATATCTTCAATAGTAGTTTTCCGGATGAAAAATTGGACTGGATCAGGTCATTGCTAATTGGGAGCTGTTCTGGTTAGATTGCGGTCACCTTGTTAGAGCACTTCTCTGCTCGAGACAAGAAATATATCTTCCAGCCTAAAGTGGATTGCGCTTTCGAATGCTTGTGTAAGTTTCCTCAATGTGGAAAAGTTCCTACCATCCTCTCTATCAGAATCACATGTGTATTAGGTGTTTTATTCTTTTTTTTTTATCGTCCATGGGTGAAAATCGTCCGGTGATCATTAGACCACCGGACGATTAATTTCCCGAAGAGATCGATACCCAGAGTGCAGACGCTTTCACTTTTTTCTTTCTTTCTGTACACTCCAAGTGAAAATGAATTAGAGACGAGTTGGGAAACATTTCCAGTTGATTGCAATAATCCTGCCAAGCGTACACTTTTCGAAAGGGTTTCGGATGCGGATTGAAGGCGGGACTAAAAACACTCCGATCGGGACTTTTTTTAATTAAACCTAAAGTTAGCCCCCGTTGAGTTTCGGTTCACCGGACCCTCCAAACACTCGTCGTGGTCCGTTTAATCTCAACGTAATAACGACAACATATAAATTAAACTCAACTCGAAGCTTTCACCCCCAACAATCATTCACGCTCTTCCTTAAGAAAATTACACTTAGCATTTCAAATTAATTATAACGAAAACAATTTGTTGTCGGTTACTCACGTCAATGAATCTTTTTAAAGAGTGAGATTATTCAATGTTAAATTGAACAGAAAAGGTATTTCGAGTACTCTTGTTATTCGAGTACTCTTGTTATTCGAGTACTCTTGTTATTCGAGTACATCTTGTTATTCGAGTACATCTTGTTCTTGTCCAAGAACTCAAAAGTTGAATTTTTGTGAAACTGTATTAATTATAAAAAGAGAGTAAGATAACTTTTGCCTCGACAGTAACAAAATTTTTCATGCGTAATTTTTCGGATTTAACGTAAATTTATTCGGACATGGAAATTATGAGGTAACGCAATTTCCGCTGATCCCGTTGATTGGATCGACTTTCCTGCGCCTTGGTAAAATCGAATGTCCATCAAACAAGGGCAGTTGGATTTAAATCAGGTGAATGACTATTAGTAAATTAACGTATTCGAAGCAGACAGGAAATCCGCTTAACCGCGATGTGTTTCAGTTTACTCATTAACTAACAACCACTGTCCTGTTTATCTTTTATGCATGCAGGATGTGTGAATTGCGTTAGCTGATCAACTGTTTACCCCGAAAGTCACCTCGGTCTCAAAACAAATTGAAAATCAGAATTTAGAAAACAACTCGAGTTTGAAAAAATTATTAAAAGTTGACTGCATCCTTTACAATAGATTTTCTAAAAGACTGAATTATCACTTTCATTTTAAAGAGAATTTTATATAATTTGTGCGCAAATCGGTTCATTAAGTAGAAATATACACTGTGACTCATCATGCGTAGTATAAAACAGAATTGGAAATGAAATACTTTTCCAATGGTGATTTTTAATCGAAAAAAGAGATAGTTGTGCTATGAGTCAAATTGCAATAAATCATAGAGACTTGTTGAAATCATAGAGACTTGTTGAAATCATAGAGACAGTATAACGTGCAATAAAAAATAACCAATTGCGTCGTCAGAAGTTAGTAAAATTAAAAGATTTAGGTAATTAAGAATGATTTAGAAAATACAATTGTTCAGAATAATTGCATATTAAATGACCATTTCGGAAGCATTTTTCGGATGTTTTAATTAAATTGTATTGTATACATCGTATTGTAGAGATAGAAATCTTGGTAGAAGAATAGGATGTTATTTCTCGAAATGACGTGTTAACGGACTTTGGAAGTTTGAAGACCCTTCAAAGACGTCGCCTCAATTGATTGCGGATTCTACGCTTGTGTACAATGAAAGCAAATTCAACCTACCGAAACGCAAGTTGTCGATGATTTGGTCTCAAGAGAGAAGCTTGTCGTATTCGATCTTAGAGTCACTCAAGAGGAAATTTGCCAACTTCATTAACGAAGACGAAATTTCGAGCGTATTACGATAATTCTCAACTACGATAATTCTAAACTACGATAATTCTAAACTACGATAATTCTAAACTACGATAAATCTAATAACTCATATATTCAACTACTCACACTTAACAACCTTTTAGACACTTTTCCAAAATTGTTGCAATCATAGCATAAACGGAATAAATAAGTTACACTCATCAACACTTTTGCGGCTAGATATATTAAAAATAAACCAAGTCTGAGATTACAAGGTTGATAAGGCGCCTCTTGTCGATGAGAATTACCGATGACATGACTCACTCCCGTGGCGTGCAAACACATTTACATACTACTACGTGAGCATCTTACAAACAAAAGATAACCTATCAACAACATAATTAAAAACAATTGAAAGAAAAAAAGACTCAACTTATCTTTTAAGATTGCACCGAAACAAAAGTCGATTCCAATTTTAACAAAACGAGAAAAGGAACAACTTTCCGTTAGCGAGGGAGCCAGGAAGTTTCTTTAACTTTAGAAACAATAATAATAATCCGCGTCAGAGTATCTATAGCTCTGCTCGAAAAGATGACTCGGGAACAGTATGAGGGGAAAGTTACTTGTTCATGGCTCATAAAATATTCGGTCTGCCGCCAACTGGGCTACTTAGCTGAAGCATCAGCACCTGTGGTCGGAATATATCCTAACTGCAAAACAACAGTGCGTCCAAAATTGATCGATTCCTCCGAGTCCCTCTAGTTTGAGAAGTACATCCAAGACGATCCAAGACTGAAGAGAAATCTCACAGGAGAAACGTGCCTAGAATCCTCGTGGAAGATCGATCGTCGTTTTCCAACAAGCTGATTCAGAGTAATTACCAGGCCTCTGAACATCAGTTACGAAAATTGACATTAACCAACGATTCGCAATTCCAGAAAAGATCGCTGTTTTTTAGTTCATTTAGTTTCATTTCGAATTTTAAAACCCGACTTTTTATCGCAAATTATATTTAAATTTCAACTGAAGCGGAACTTTTAAACAGATAAGTATTTAATCCAGGTGACTAAACAATTGAAGAAAATAATTGTGCGAATAAAGCAAAGTTGTTCATCCAAGACTATCGGAGCAGACAAATACCAGTTTTCAAAGGCAACGTTTTTCAGAACAATGAACGCATTTATTCCTCTCGGGGCAAATAGAAACGATCTAGATATAAATACGATCGCGTCCACGAGTACATTGCTGCGGCAATCAATTAAACGTAATTACGCAGGCTGCTGTAAATTGTGCTCGACACAGTTTGCTCGGATACTGTCCTACACTCGCCATTTATTTATTTGCTTATCTAATACCATATACACCAGAAATTATCTTTCCCAGTCCCAGATGATTAATCAAATTTATCTGCGGACAACAGACAGGAATTTTAAAAACTGATAACCGAAATGTAATCCAAAATTTGTAAAAGACAAGTACTAAATTAAATTATTTTGATCGAGTTACATGTAACAATAATTTATAACTATTTGCGTTTTAAAACTAGAATACCTTAGTGTAATGGATTTTTTTTCTTTTCTTTACTTTCGGCGCTTCAATCAATAATTTTATGGACAAATTTTGCAACGTTGTTAATAGTTGTTACGCTGGGATCTTCAAGTAGGTGTCAGAGTTTCTACAACTCTCGAAAAGATGGAAAACCTGGAATTCTCGTGGAATCATGGAAGACTCGGAATTTTCATTTATAACATGGAAACTATTATTTTTTTATTTAATTTCTTTACTTTAAGATGTTTATTAAGAATTACCAACATTAATAATACACTTTTTTCACAGATAAAAACTTCAAAATATATAAAAATAATTAAATTTTTTTTAAAATATTCCAAAACACTTCAAAATATTCCAAACTACTTCAAAATATTTAAAAATTCTTCAAAATACTTAAAATTACTTTAAAATATTTCAAAATACTTCCGAATCCTTCAAAATATCTCAAAATACTTAAAACGTCTTTAAAATATTTCAAAATACTTCCCAATCCTTCAAAATATTTCAATATATCTAAGATGTCTTTAAAATATTTCAAAATACTTCAAACTACTTTAAAATACTTTAGACTACTTTAAAATTCTTCAAAAAAGTGAAAAATACGTAAAATTATTTTCAAATTTTTTGAAGTACTTCCCAATGCTTCAAAATATTTTGAAATACCTTAAAAATATTTCTAAATACTTCACAATGTTTCAAAATATTTTAAAATACTTTTTAATATTTAAAAATACTTAAAATTCCTTTAAAATATTTCAGAATAATTGAAACTACTTTAAAATACTTAAGACTTATAATAATTATGGTTGCTTTAAAATAATTCTAAGTATTTAAAACTAATTTAAAATACTTCAGACTACTATAAAATCCTTTAAAGATTTAGAAAATACCTAAAATTAAGTTAAAATAATTCCAAATACTTTCCGATTCTTCAAAATAATTCAAAATACTTAAAAATATTTCCAAACACTTCCCAGTGTTACAAAATATTTTAAAATACTTTTAAATATTTAAAAATACTTAAAATTCCTTTAAAATATTTTAGGATAGTTGAAACTACTTTAAAATACTTCAGACTACTTTAAAATCCTTCAAAGATTTTAAAAATACTTAAAATTATGTTAAAATATTTCCAAATACTTCCCGATTCTTCAAAATATTTCCAAATACTTTCCAATTCTTCAAAATACTTAAAATTACTTTAAAATATTTCAAAATACTTCGCGATTCTTCAAAATATTTCCAAATACTTTCCAATTCTTCAAAATATTTTAAAATCCTTCAAAAAATTAAAAAATGACTAATATTATTTTCTAATATTTTCTAATACTTTCCAATGATTAAAGAAAATTTTAAATACTTCTAAATATTTAAAAATACTTAAAATTCCTTTAAAATATTTCAGAATACTTAAGACTACCTCAAAATACTTATAGTTACTTTCAAATATTTCAAAATTCTTAAAACTTTACTTTAAAGTACTTCAGACTACTTCAAAGTCCTTTAAAAAAATTTTAAAATACCTAAAATTATTTTAAAATATTTTCAAATACTTCCCAATGCTTCAAAATATTTTAAAATGCTTAAAAATATTTCAAAATACTTCCCAATCTTTCAAAATATTTTTAAATACTTTTAAATATTTAAAAATACTTAAAATCCCTTGAAAATATTTCAGAATAGTTAATTTTTTATTACATTAAAATACTTCAGACTACTTTAAAATCCTTCAAAGATTTTAAAAATACTTAAAATTATTTTAAAATATTTCCAAATACTTTCAAATTCTTCAAAGTATATTTAATAATAAATACTTTAAAGTACTTTAAAATATTTAAAAATACTTAAACTGTGTTTCAAATATTTCAGAATACTTAAGAATACTTCAAATTACTTTAAAATATCTCCAAATGCTTTAAAGTTTTTTAAAATACTTAAGACTATTTCAAAGTTCTTCAATATATTTAAAAATACTCAGCAGTACTTTAAAATATCTTCAAATACTTCGCAATACTTCGAAATATTTAAAAATACTTAAACATACTTAAAAGGGTTTAAAAATCAAAAATAATGACTTTGAGTTATTTAAATTCTATAGAAAACATATCATCTTTGCAACAAACCTAAGATCATTTAAAAACTTCCATTATTACAAATGTATATTATTAAAATATATACCATTGAAATTTTTATATTTTTCTCATATAGAAATCATGAAAAGATCATGGAATTTTATAAACAAAAATTTATAGGAACCCTGAGTATATTTAACAATAAAGTATTTCTAATAAACAAAATATCAGAATTGTCACTTATTTATATGTTTTCCTATCAAAATTAAAAGTTCATCATTCAATAAGAAAACGAAAAAGTTACTTATTTTCTTCAACATTCTGGTAGCAAAAATTACATAGCTCGCGACAAATTTGTGTGCATTCGATTTTACAATTAATCTGAATTGAAATTCATTGGCTAAAAGTTACATAAAAATGTGTATTATATTAGAAGATAATCTTCATAAGCATAAGATACTTTTAAGTTCCTCTGCACAATTACAAATACAGATACAAAGAATGCTTATATTTTTTTGTATAAACCTCCATGAAGTGTCACTTAACAGCTTGGCATATGAAGCCCTAACTATAAACGATGTAACTTTCGTGAGTTTCGTACTTTCAGAGGATTCTAATAAATTCCCTACGGTAGTGTCGTACCAAGTAATAAATAGTGGGCAACACCTAATGGGAAGGTCGTTTCGGCTGAGTTCGATGATATTGTTTATGGGGTGTACGCACAGGAAGGCGATGTAATGGAAATTCCGGTATCCTGCTGCTATTTATGGGATCTCATCACGTGGGTACTTGTACAACTATTTCCCACACATCATTTGCTTGCAAAAAAGCCACGTGACCTACCCACAGGGTTTCGGGATCCATCTTTAATTACCAGCGAAGCCCCACAAAAAGCTAATATCAATTTGAAGAAGCTAGTAGCAAATCAATGAATCACGGTAACCTTGGTCCTTCAAGGAAAATTGTCTAACAAGAGTCAGATAATGAATAAGAACCGAATCAGAATAGACGATAGAAGGAAGGCGCTTAACTGATTACGTATCTTGAATTCACCTTCTAATCAAAAACTTGGTTTGTTTTCAGTTCATCATGCCATAGTTCACCTCACCTATATTGTCATTCAAATTCATTGAATGTTTTGAAAGTTGAGATAAATCGAGGGTTTATTTTATTATTATTAAGGTCTAAATTATTATTCAAGAAATTAATATTAAAAAAAGTGTGTTCAAGGTGGTGACGTGACCCATAAGGCAAATTTTTTCCGCCGTTTCATTCTTAAAATAATATAACATGTTCTGAAAATTGGTGAGATGGAAGTGAACTCAAGGTACTTAATCGGTACCGATTTCGATGAATTAAGATATCGCAATTTGCAGATTTAGTCACTGATTTTTTGACAACAGAATTGATACACCAGAACGCCGATTCTGCACTGTACCCCTACTTTAATTCACTTTTCAGTGTGGCACCCTACGCCTGAAATGAATACTTCGTTGCGCGCGCCAGTCCTCCCTCCCTACAGTCCCCACTCACTCCCTGCTCGCCGCCCGTACCCTCGTCACAATCACTACACTAAATCGGTCTCTACAGAATCGGTGTTCCGGTGTAATGACAATTGAAGAATAAATGGCACGTAAATTTGAAGACAAAGTTTTAAAACACCAGTTTTGAGATATCTGTTTCAAAACAACCGTTTTAACATCTGTTTCGAAATACCAGTTTTAAAACATTTGTTTCGAAACACCAGTTTTAAAACACCTGTTTCGAAATACCTCTTTTTAAAGTGACGATGAAGCTTAGGAGGAAGTAACCCTTGGAAGCGAGTAAGTTACGACTGAGTGTGCGAATTCGTAGCTATATGGACATGGCATTTATGGTATACGGATGGTATTTACAACATTCGTTCTTAGAAGGTGTATGAATCAGCATCGGGTCTTGAGAATAATGCGGCTTACCGCCAAATTGTTGGCATGTGCGTTCTTTGAGTTGAAGAATAATTGCTGCCATTAACACAAAACGCGAGAGTGACGCACTTAAGTGCATACTTACGTTAAACTGCTACGTGTACAAATGACCGCGACTAATAAAGTTTTAAACGTCGTGTTCTACTGATTTCTAACACCTCTCGCTACATAATAGAATTTATTCTTAGTAATAAGATAGATATCTTTTCGTGTACTCTCGCTGTCTGAGAAGTATCTCGACCTTCTTGACAATCTGACGCACCGGTAAGAAAAATACAGAAAAAAAAAGTACAGAAAAGTACTATTTCAATAGCTAAGATTCCTTTCTTCGGTTGCACATCCGAATAAACACTCGGCGACTTGTCATATTTCATTTTGTTTTATTAATTTCAGTTGATTATGTTGTCATATTTCATTTTATATTTTATTGATTTTAGTTGATTATGTTGTTTAATTAATTCACTTTTGTATTTTTTCCACTTTTGGGTTCTGATTACCCAAACTATTGTCAATTGTATTCTTTGAATTAATTAATAAAGCTAAATAAAAAGCGCGTTATAGTACACACTTATATAGAATGCATTAGTGTGTAATAGTTTCTGATTTCCCGACAAGGGTAAACTTATTAGGAAGCAAGTTATCAAAGAAATTGGATGCTCGTGCGGTTTCGTGATAAAAGAGATATTGATGCCGAATTTAAGGTACTCAGCTTTCCCTTTTTGCTCTTCAGGAGGATTATATCTCTCAAGAGCGACATTTACATATACTTCGACAAAGCTTGGGTGAGCGAGCTGGAGGAAAAATTCAATAAAAGAACCTAGAAGCCCCAACTTGAGCGAATTAATGCTCAATTCTAAAATAATTGAAAAGATGCATTTGGTAAAAAAAATTTGAAAAGATTGTAAAACATCTTGATAGTATGTACATGTTTTACGATTATTATTAGTGTTTTTCGATTAGATATGTTAGATTATTTCTGTGTCAGATTATTTCTGTGTCAGATTATTTCCGTGTCAGATTATATCTGTATAATTATATCCGCGTCAACAAGACAATTCTGTGGTTCGCATAAATAAAGATCACACTTGGAGTAAGAAGCAACATCCAGAACTGGATGTGAAGAATAGAAAAAAAATAAAGCGAAATATGTGAAAAACGAGTCGACAGAGAAGAAAAATTGCACTCGTGGGGTAGCAAGCACGCGAAACCGGTCCCTCCTGAAATGTATCCTAAATATCAGCAATTTTTCAGACAGGATTTACAAACAGTTTTGTTGAAAGATGCAATCAGGATGGTAAGTGTTTTTAGAATCGATCTCATTAGTATCGGTAAGTTTGGATTTGCTGCTTTCATAACCCAAAACATCGATCTGTTTTCCTTCATCTTTAGTACCATGAAGTTTACAAATAAGTGTAAGAGAAATGAAAGGACAATTAAGTACAAATAATTTTATTAAGGACAATATAAATAAAACAATGCTTCCATATGAGGAAGCAATAAATAAAAATTGTCGAGCGCCGAGAGGGATTCAAAAGGAATGGAAGACTCTTTTTCTGATGTAATTTTATATACTTGATATAATTTTAATTGCCTATGATTAAATGCAAATGAGTTCCTTTTATGAACTATTGTTGTATAAATATGTGACTTATTAATTTAAAGTCGCTTGGTAAAATCAGAGTTGAAATTCCAGACAGAAATGTCGACTGGCTTATCAGTGGTGTCACGCAACCTAACACTTCTGTGCGATGTGTATAATGAGAATCATGTAAATTCGTAGACGATAAAAGGCACACAAATGTAAAAAAATAGAGCAAGGTTAGAGAAAAACGCGACGCTAAATTCGAATTTAGTAAGCTACGGAATAAAACCTTCGTCACGAACCAGTCTTCATTACTTACGCTTGAATTTCAGGGTGAAGGCGCCCCACAGATATCTTTAGTTCCCCTTCAATTGTCTTAAGCCATAGGGTTGACCTACAGTCTCCAATACAAATTACTACCAATCAATTTAACTTTCTCTAGGATGCTTCCATTTGAGAAGGCGGAATCATTTGTCCAAGAAACCATTTCCATGAACTAACGATAACAAAACATTTTCAAGAATTAGGATGTGAAAGAATTTATCACTCAGTGAAAATTCCCTTAAAAATGTTCACTATCGGAGAATTTAATTACATTACAAAAAAGGACGAAATTAAAAGTTTGTAGGTCAATTTTATTCACGAGAGGGTTACAGAATAATTATGAGTATAGAATAATTAGGAATATAGAATAATTAGGAATATAGAATAATTAGGAATATAGAATAATTAGGAATATAGAATAATTAGATTGTATCAATGAATGAAATAAAAGCCAAGTGTTTTAATAAACTTCCACCTACTCGAAAGTCGCGTCCAATCGTCTGAAAGTCATTAGAGTCCTTGTTCATGCAAATTTTACTAGCACGAAAGCTAATATGCGTGATCATAAGAGGGTGCGTTAATTAGTCCAGTGCCATCCATTTACCTTCGTCTAAACATGAAATTTCCCCATCAACATAAATTCACAAGCCCACGAAACGCAGTTTTCTTCATTCGAAAAAATAGCCCAAAAAAATGCGAAGCTTTGAAGATTTTTACAAATTTCGTGAAAATGTCTAAAGCCGAATTCCGATTACAGATTTCATTGCACTAGAACTAATTGCACCCATTCCATTAAACTGCCAAAAGTGGAAACAGAGAGAGGAATAAAAAACTGTCAGAAACTCAGGGACGAGACAAGGGAACATGTCGGGCACATAATTGGCCGTGGAATTAGCGAAGGGTTGGATTCCTTTTGCACGCGGTGGACCACTGAAGGGATCGACCATCTCATTCGCTGCAAATTTCGCAAGGACATGAACACGCACTCGCTAAATGGTTTACTGAATTACGTTCCAGTTGGAGATTGGATTTGACTTTCGGATGGATACTTTTCGCTCCCGATTAGAAGGGAACGGGTGTGATGAAAAAACAGAAGGACCTCATTGTCAGTGCGACTAATTTAGCAAAATGACTTTTTTAACTCCAGCCTTTTCTCAAATCCTTAGACCTTGATTTCCCCAAATCTTGGGATAATCCAAGAACCCAATGGGATTCCGGGACTTTTGCTACTTTTGTGATCCGATCTTATTTCTACGAAAGAGACGTCTCTTGAGGATTATTGTGCACCGGATGGAAACTTGAAACAACTGCTGAGCTTAATTTCATTCAAGTAGACTGAATGGAATCTAATTTCCTTTGTACTGATAGCGTCAAATAGGCCCCGGAGTGTTGTAGACTCGACCTAGTTTTAGTTTTCGCACAAAAGATCTTGCCAGTAAACAAACTTCTAGAAAAAGATGTTCATTCGATGGGTGCTTCAGCTTTTTCAAAATAAATCACTTTTTTCTAATTATTTTAATTGGACTAATTTCCCACTCTGGCAGATCAGGAAAAGCGAGTTTCAGACTCAATTCGATTACCATTCGGTTCTACTTGGGCTTTCATAGAAACATCTGAATTGACAAAAGAACAAGAGAACTGTTTGAATTAATAAAATTCCAAACATTTTGACAAGAATTGAAACGAAACTGTTATTCCAAATATTCTGACTGAGAAATTTGGGTGGCAAAATCATGAAAAGTTGTGATGCTAAAAGGTGTGGTCAGAACGAATGAATTTGTCGATTATTATCAACAATAATAATTCATCGGTTTAGATTTTGCGACAAGAGGAATCGAATTTTAAAAGGGAGTGGAATTAATAAAACAGACACGAATTCGGATAAACTAATTTAGTGATTGGTACGTGTATATCAAGGTGAAACAGTGGTTCGTCTGTCATTGCTGTTTGGCCAAACGATGAAATCAGACAACCCACTGAATTTTGCACGATACATGACAAAAAAGGGTGCAGCCATTCGTATATCAGATATAGTGAAATCACTAATGAATTGGTATCCCTTTTTTAAAAGGTTTATCTAAAAAGGATTAATTCTAAAAGGAAAATTCTACAAATTTATCAATAAAAGGATAATGTAGATACGATAAATAAATGTACTTTATAAAATAACGTTATACCTTCTATTGCTCACACATTCATACACACACACACAGAGTGAACAATTCGGTTTCTTTTCCGAAACGAATTCTGTGACGTTCTTCACGTAAAGTGGAATATCTATCAATAACGGCGACCTTGAAAAGACCCTGTTATAAGTTTCGCTGTGTCAGCAACCAAGTTGAAGTATTCTTCAAGCATCAAAAGAGCGTCGTGTCCCTTTTCGCTGAAAATTTTCAAGACGATAACAAAACGAGTCAATAATTCTGACTACTTGCATCTCTCAAAGTTTACAAGAAATTGCTATTATTCCATAAATTAACAACTTTTCGACAAAACCTGATTTATAAATATAAACCACGAAAATTTAGATGACTGAATTTAATTCATCAGCAACTGAAAATCATTTGACCGGATTTTTGAATGTTCATGCAAACGAGAAAGAGACAAATTGTTTTTCATTGATTGTGAAATGTCGAAGCAAGGGAGCATTTTGCGAAATAGAGCAGAAGGTATTGTTTGCAAAGAAGGGGTTTTGAAGGTAGTCGCGATGGGTAAACAGAATCTGCTTTTTTCAGCATTTTCTTGGCAAACATGGAAGAGACTGTGTATTCTCGATTGAAGCACGCGAGGAATCAAGCCGCAGGTGTCTACAGAGGACCCAGAAAAGCTTACATCATATCACATTCTTCCCCTTTCGCCACATCTCGCTATAAAATCACCACTCTGAGCTTCCCTTCCACATTCTCGAAACATCATGCATTTGCATATCAGCCAGTCGAATGCCAAAGTTCCGAGAATAACTGTGACAAATTCTATCAACCACTGCATGAATATTGATAAAAAGCTTCAACAATTTTCACATATCTGACATTTTCATAACTAAATTACCTATTAAAAATCTGCATGATTCAAATCTGTGTGATTAAAATGTGTGTGATTAAAAACTGTATGATTAAAATATTGTATGATTAAAATATGTATGATTAAACTGTGTATGATTAAAATCTGTATGATAAAAAACTATATGATATTAAAAACTGTCTATTGGCCCAGAAATCATACTTTTAGATATTTCTTTGCGATCAGACAATTTAAAGTGTAAAAACATTGCGTCAAAGAGGAGATAGTATTTTTTGCAAACTTTGGTTTGATTTTGAAATTATTAGGGTTTTTAGTTGGGTATTGAAGGATGCTTGAAGTGAAGAGGCTAACAAAGCGAATCCCGGAAGGGTTTGTAATTGAATTTAAATACACATCGCTAACTTCAAAGTAGTAAGTTTCCCGGTGTATTTAATGCAATTAGAAGTCACTGCCACGAGTCTATGAAGTGTTTCCTTTCTTCAATAGAAGCCCTTAATTTTACACACTTCGCTGATGATTTCTAACCAAATCTCAGTCTCGAGTTCTTCATTCAATATTCTAGTTAAAGAACATTGCCACGTGCTTTTAATAAAATTAGGCGGACTAGTGATAATTATTATATTAATCCTAATGAACTAAAACTAACGAAAACTAACACGAACGATGCTAATTTGTCATTCGATTCGAATAATAATAATATAAAATTCGAATAATTCTCTACAAGTAGCGAAACTATTCTTTGCTTCTATAGAGAATTATTTCTCTAATCGAAAACAACTTGTAGACTGATCTAGTTTATCATTTACATTTGCAAGCAGTAGAGACGTCTCAGTAAATGGAAATTTACCGAAAAGTGAACATGTTTAAAAGTTTGTTTTTTCCCCAGGAGAAATGCACGACGTTCCGGAAGGGCAGGCAGGCGAAATTGAAACTGTAGTGTAGCTTGTTGAATATCGAATGGCGATGGGTATTTTACAAAGTTTTCAATAGAAGAAGATATTTTTCAATATTCAAGTTCGTTAAACCTAGTTCGATTTCCAAATGTTATGCATAATTATCAAAATTTTAGAAAGTGTACTTCAGGTTTGTGAAATGTATATATACCGTTATTAACAAAAGCGTTCATTTTTAAAACTATATTGTTCCCTATATTAATTGGGATCAAGGTTACAATTTTTTCATAATTTTCCATTAAAAGTGTTACAAACTTTAATGCGATTCAATTCTTTCAATTGAAAACTTTCATAAATTTTAAACTAACCATTTGGTGTTTAAAATTTATTTTAATATAATTTATATAATTCAATATAATTTAATATAATTTAATATAATTTAATATTATTTAATATAATTTAATATTATTTAATATAATTTAATATTATTATAATATATTTATTTTAATGTCCCAAAAATAATTCTTCTCATAAACAATCAAATCCAAAATGATCTTGTGCTAATAACAAGAAATCGTGAGTCACAGAATTTAAAAACCTGCTCAAGGAACTAACGTCATATTAAAATGACAAAAACGGCTTTTTTACGCCCTCGAAAAAATCTTGTACAATCCATTCACACATGAGATTCTTCTTTTTGTGAACACAAAAAGATCTAAGGAGAAGACGCCGCCTTGCAAAGTAGATGAAATTCTCATTCTGATAATTTTCCTTGCATCTCACGAAATTGGAATTCCTTTCTCGGGGAGATTAAATGCTCTTATCTGTTACGTTGATAAAAGTTAAATACAACGAGAATGACAAAAAGGAATCAGTTGAGAAGAAGGATTTTGAACTAAAATGAAAGCGAACCTTGAATGACAATTAAAGGAATACTTGTATAACAATTACATCAATACCTGATAGTTGTAATACATCTAGACGCTCTTTTACTTAAAAAAGTATATCTCCCCTTTATTGATTAATTTTCAAAGTTTGCCTAGAAGAAAGGAAAAGTGGAGAAAGATCGAAAGCTGGAAAAGATGCCGTCAAACTTGAAGCAACATCATTTTTTTCACGTATAAGAGATTTCAAAGCTCAAAGTATAGCGAAACTCAGACACGCCAGAGGACCATAAGGGCTGCTCTTCTTCGCAAAACTTCTCTTCTTCCCACTTCCTTTCCGTCCATTGTGCAAGACTCGCGAGAGAATTGGATTAGGTGCTCCTTGAAAAGTTGCTTCTCTGACCACGAGACGTCGATAGAAAAAAAGGTCTTGTGGAAAACTTGTATGAACGAGAGTCCGTTCATCTGGGCGCCCCTCGCTTCGTAAATCCTCGGAAAAGAGAAGTACCCAATCACTATTGCCACTCGCCTCGTAGTGATCGGATTACGGAAGGAAATCTCAGACTTTGTAAACGGTTGTATATCTGTCCCTTTTAATTATCTCACGAAAAAAGGTAATTAAGCCTAAAAATACTCCCCCCATGATGCAGCAATACATAAAAATGATCTCTTGTCAATAAAATGGACTTTTCACAATCTCGATGAATATACAAAATTAATTTGAACATTTTGAAATTATTTTTCATTAATAATTTCATAATTTTCAAATTATTTCTTGTATAACTGCATCATTTTCAATTCTTTGTCTTGAATAATTGCATAACTTATAAAATAAATAATATTGCTCAGACTTGTCAATAAAATATACGAAATTGTTCATCTGTTAATTGGTTTTTCTCGCTCTGGAAAAAAATGCTTATAATAATGTAAAAAAATTGCAATCAAACTCGTATTCATCTTCGGGAGGAAATGCGAGTATCCTTTTCCATATCGAATTTCCATCGACTTCCGTTCAGAGACTAAGTCTTAAAATCAATGTATATACTACAAATCACATAGCTTGGGATACTCCCACGAATGGAGTATCTACCAATGGTGGCGCGCTAACCCCGGTACTCCGCTATTCGCGAATCAGAGCGCACTGCGTTCTGCGCAAGCGTCGCGAGGGCTATAAAAGTAGGCGGATTAGCGATCTAGGAGCACTCCCAATGGAGCAGTGTTGCTGCTAGGACTTCTTTCTACTCAGTGTAACACTCAAGTTAACGAAAGAATACCGACGATGGAGATGGCGAAAACGGCGGGTTGCCTAGACGCAGGCGCACGGCAAAGAAATCACAAGATTTTTAATAAAGAAACGTTCCTTTACCGACAAGGCATTTATCGTAAACGCATGTACGATCTTGATACCGTTCATCAAATCTTTGTCTTGTAAATAATGTAAATAAAAAATAAAATAAATATTTCTTTTAATAGATAAAACAGATACTTCTTTTAATAGATAAAACAGATATTTCTTTTAATAGATAAAAGAAAACATATCTTTTAATTCAATAAAATTGTTACGTTTGTCTCTGGTGATGTTATTCAAAAGTAAATTAACCCTGATCCGACTAGTATATCCGCAAATTTTCAAAACGAACGATCAATTTTTAAAATACACTTGTACGTTTAGAAATACTTTTGAATGGCCAACATATTCTCAGCCCCTATAATGACGTCATCTCGGAATGACTCATGGCTTTCTTTTTTAATCTCCCTTCCATCAGGAGTTTCCTTGTAATTCACTAAAACTCAAGGTCTTTAGGTATTGATCACAAAACCAGGTGTGACACTTGCTTCCAAATTAAATGAAAATTAATTTGATGGTTCACGACAATGTTGACGACAAACTAGTTGGACAGATTAATTAAAAACACACTTTCAATATTGACTGAAAGAAATTAAAAAACAAACAGTGGATTACATACATTACATACCTGCTCGCATAGCTGTGATGTTGAGCTAATGGCACGAATGTAATTAAAGTTTTCATAACAAATTGTGACTCACCTGAAACAGAGAAACAATGGAACCATTAAAAGCGAGTTTTTTTACATGAATTAGTGTGTGCTGTGTGAATGGAGGGAAAAAATTGTCAATTAGCAGTAGGTTTTCATGAGTCATTGAAAAGCTCATTGAACCTCCCTGCACATGGTGTAATGTTTAAGGACTATTCATATCGAAAGTTAAGCCAGGGTACCTAGATCTCCCGGAGGGTATTCAGGGATGCACTCCCCTTGTGGCCAGAACTCGAAACCCGGGGCAGACCCTGGCCATGCAAAGTGAGCCGGGGGTTGTTAGATTAAAGTCCAACCCCTCACGACGCCCCGGATGCCTCTGACGTAACTTTGGGTTAAAAACAGACACAACGAGCATGAGTCATCTCTCACGAAGGTCGTGAAAAGCCTTCGAATTTCTCCGAGCGACCTTTCAGTGTTTTGCCTTTTTATTTACAACAAAAGAGCTACGGACAATGGCAAAATATTTTAGAAACTGCTCGAGAACAGATGTCCAAACATTCGTCACATAGTGCGGGAAATTTGCACAACTGCTAAAAATTGTTGTCATTTTTTCCATTTCAGTAAAACAATTTTCAAGTGGGGTTGAAAAATTGAATTACGATTTTTATCACGACACTTGGTTTTGCAGAATCGTTTGTTAATCGAAAATTGATTTTGCATAATCGTTTGTTAATCGAAAATTATTTTGCATAATCGTTTGTTAATCGAAAATTGATTTTGCAGAATCGTTTGTTAATCGAAAATTATTTTGCATAATCGTTTGTTAAACGAAAATTGATTTTGCATAATCGTTTGTTAATCGAAAATTTATTTTTCGTAATCGTTCTTCATCCTTCGTAATCAATCACATTTTAATTGATCACTTCTTTGATTTAAAAAGATTGATCATGATTCAAATAGTAAGAGTCCTTATTTCTTTAAATTAAGAAAAGCTTTTTTTTAACAAGCTTTTTTGTAACAAAAAGCCTGGCGAACATGCACACATCTCGAACTACCAAATTTCATTAAAATCGGTCTAAGCGTTCTCGAGATATCCTGTTTAATAAAAAGCATAGCACGCACACATTACTTCGCACACAGATGAATTGTGTTAAATTAATTAATTCATCATTAATTTTATTATTATCATTATTACTATTATTATTATCATTATTGCTATTATTATTATCATTATTGCTATTATTATTACCATTATTACTATTATTATTATTATTAATTTATTTTTATTATAAATCCGAAAGTACTAAACTTTCTTTGCAAAAAAGAATAATAATCGATAAGGCGCACTTAAACCCTACGACAAATAATCAATATTTTCTTTAAAAAAAACATTCAAAGTACCAAAAAAATGAATAAAAATATGAACACGATTTTTAATCTTTGTCGCAAATTTTCCATTTTCCATTCGTAAACTTTATTAAAGGAAAAAAACCAAATTGGTTCAATATTTAACATGGATGAAGAAGAAGTCTGGATTTAGTTTTTGAATTCACTTTTTGATTGATGCACCTTCCGAAAGCTATGCCAGTGTTTTTCTCTAGATTTTTAGGATCCAAGTGCGATTTAAATTCAAGACGCGTATCTGAGGAACTTGAACCAGGCTGAGCGTGACGTCATATGGAGAATTCAGTGCGTACATACATATAAGCGAGGAACAATGTAAAATAAGAAGACCTAGAGGTCCCTGCGAACGCACGTTCTACTTCTGGTATTTGTCGGTCTGCATTGATTTCGTATCGTATTCTGCAGTAGAATTTTAAAACTTGCCAGGTGTCGTCTATAAGGTCTAGAGTGTCAAGGGAATGCGAAACCTATTCAGTTATAGTCTCCAAAGTCTCGTCAATATTCTGCAAAATTCATAAATTCAATAGAGAACTATCTACATTTGAACACAATGCAATTTTTTATTAATATTGAGATTTCATTGATTACGTGAATCACAATTATGTGATAACTTATTAGATTCATAACTCAATCGTTAGAAGAATCTGATAATTTCTTATGACTATATAAGAATTAGGGTGATTTTTAAAACTATTTTTTCAGTGCCAACGTGAAATTTTGTTGAAAGTGTCAAAAGAAAAATTGACTGAAAGTTACAACACTTAAAATCAATTATTATGGTTTTCCCGGAGCATAGAAAGATGATTTTCATCACAAATACACGTTAATGTATTTAAATAAAATTGCACTTGTTTTTAATTAAAGATTTATGTTGGTGTGTCTTTTGAAACACTCTAATTCTTGGGGAAGTGGATTTTGTAAAATCGAACATTGCACCCTCTTTATGGAGCAGAAGAAACATTCTTATAGGAAGATCTATTATCAGCAAACGATAAAGGAAGCTTTTAGTGTGGATACGAGTCTCTTAACCTAGTATTCAAGAGGGCGAAACTCGAGGGTGACGTTACGAGCCTGAAAATTATTTCACCAATGCTACCTAAGATGCTTTAAAACATTTTACGCTAGAGTTTGTCTTACGAGCAGGTCTTCTGTCGGCTGACAGTTCTTTTAAGAATGTAATTAGTGTCTTAATGTCTTTTTATTTTCATTGGAATATGAGACTTCCCAGCAAAGAAAAATGAATTTCAACATCAAAAGCTTTTTAGCGTAATTACATTATTCTGAATTTTGATACCTCTGTTAAAATTTCAATTAGTATTTCTAACAAGTATAATATTCTTAGTAAGAGAGTATTCTTAGTAATGCAGTATATTTTTGGTAATCTGGAGTAATAATCGACTGACTTAGGAGATACTTCTAACAATATATCTTAATATATCGCTATCTTTATATCGCTATCTTTATATTGCTATCAGTAAAATGTATTAGAAATAATAATTACTATTATCTTTATTTTCAGTTGAGTAACTTTAAGCTCTGAAGCAACACACAAAGATCATTTATTGTTTTATCATTACTAGTTTAATGAAAATTGAAGAAGTGTGGGCATAAAAATTAAAAGAAAATGTAAATATTAAAATTAAAAGGAAGGGTATATATTAAAATTGAAAGAAAGGGTAAAAATTAAAATTGAAAGAGAGGGTAAATATTACAATTGAAAGAAAAGGTAAATATTAAAATTGAAAGAGAGGGTAGATATTACAATTGAAAGAAAGGGTAAAAATTAAAATTGAAAGAGAGGGTAAATATTACAATTGAAAGAAAGGGTAAAAATTAAAATTGAAAGAGAGGGTAAATATTACAATTGAAAGAAAAGGTAAATATTAAAATTGACAGAGAGGGTAAATATGAAAAATGGAAGAGAGAGAATAGGTCTGAAGTTTCTTGTGCAAGTAATGGAAATTTGACGTTTACAGTGAAACAAAAACATCCGGGTGCAATTTCCTTGGCACAGACCCTCTTGTCATCAAAGTCATTTTCGAGACGACAGAACGGAAGACGCCCTCGCGAAAATAGCACCCTTGTTGGGTGCATGTAGCACCACATGGTCTATACCCTCTACGCAACTAACGATTCAGTCGGAAGCACGGTAACCGAAACATGCCTAGCAGATGTCACTACATCTAATTGCCTCCTGCACGTACAGAGCGCAATTAGTCCATAATTAAAGCCTCTGCAATGCAACCGTACAACAAATTATCAATATAAAACGACAACGCATGACTCTGATTGACTCTAACGAAACAGTGCTATTTCAAACATTCTCGTTCATTAGTCATCTTTACACTAATATCACTCTAATTGAGATTGACAAATATTGAGCAACTGTTTCATCAAATGGATCCTCATAGGTAAACTTCCTAATAAACAATTCCTATAAACACATCCTATAAACACTTCCTGTAAACACATCCTATAAACACTTCCTGTAAACACATCCTATAAGCACATCCTATATAAACATATCCTATAAACACTTCCTGTAAACACATCCTATAAGCACATCCTATAAGCACATCCTATAAGCACATCCTATAAGCACATCATATATAAACATACGCTATAAGCACATCCTCTAAACGCATCCTATAAACGCATTTCAAAAGCACAATCTCTGAACATATCCTCTACAAACGCATCCTCTAAACATACCTTATAAACACATCTTATAAGCACAATAAACACTATATAAGTACCTATAAGTACAATCTCGACACGCATCCCATAGACCTAAAAATTATACAATTCATGCACAGTTAAAAATACGAACCAAATGTAAAAAATGAACAAAAACAAATCTCCTTTCTCCGAAATTTTGGTTAGCTACTAAAAATTGTTTTTTTACTGTCTACGTCTATAAATAGGGGAAAGTACAAGCAATCACAATGACCATTACTTGGTCACGAATGTCTTTTGGAAAGGCCAAAGTAGTATTGTGGCTGCCCCAAACACGTTCCGACCCATAAAAAATCCGAGATCGCAGTCCATTGTGGAACAACCCTTCGGGTATACGGAAGTGGACAATTCCTTCTCCGCGTAAGAAATAGATTAATGGAGTCAGCGCAAGACAAAGAAGGGTGTGTACGTGTGCATGCATGTGGAAAGTTTATGCAACATGGTGAGCTTCAACATAACACATTGCGCAATTTGCCAGAAAGTAATTTTCAAGGGGGAATTTTTCACGATATTTTTACCAATATTGGAAAAGTAACAACCTTTTTAACTTTCCTTCCAGGTGTAAATGTGCATTTTTTCCAGGTGAAAATTTTCCTTTCGGTATTTTCATTCTTGGGAGAACTTGTCCAGAATGATGATTCAATAGGATTTGATTTTATTTTCGTGGTTCATGAGCTGCGATGTGTTGCTGTGTGAAATATTTCTCCTTGCACTCAAGTTTAAAGTACATTGTATCCTTTTTGTTATTGTGATATTGTCATCTACCCTAGCAATTTACGATCCCTAAATGGTCTATTATTGGACACGTTAAGCTCATCAGATGACGAGAAGATTGTCCCGTAGTCGGAACGATGATTCAGACCCGTATGTTCACTTTTTCATTGTGATATGGGGTTTCGGTTGACTCGTGCCACGTCATCCGTGTGAAAATGATGCGACTGCCACAAATCCATTGACCAATATGGATTGCACTCGAGACACAACAGGCTGCACTTCTTGCTAGTAGCAGTGCGTCTAAGTACCATGAGTGACTACTACCCCTGATGTTATGCTCTTTACGATCATTTATAAACGGGAAGGGCCTGCGTGTAATGGGAGAGAAGAGATCTTTCGAGGGAGCCTAGCTTCAATTATGAGCACTAGCCAATCGGAAAATAGCACGGGCCTACAAAGGGAACTTCTAGTATAGCCAGTATACTCTATCCGTCCTGTTGAATCTGAGTCATATTTATCAACAGGCTTAATTAGAACAGGCTAACGCTCCTAACACATGTTCCATTCATTTTGTGGTTCCGCTCTTCATGCGTAAATAAGATATTAAAATTGATATCTCATACCCTCACGAGCAGGTGTCACGCCCATTTTACATCAGGTGTCAAAAATTGGGGACGTCCCCCAGAGTCTGTTCCACTGGTTTGCAATTTATAACACCGAATTATGTGCGTGTTTAAATCGCTTGAAAAGTGGTATTTGAAAACTAATTTCTTATGTGAAGAGGAGATTCCAACTTCCTCTAGGAGGAAGGGCTGGAAGCTATAGGATAGAATCATAATCTCGAGATTATGGACTTGACAACATAAATAGAAGAAGAAGAAGAAGAAGAAGAAGAAGAAGAAGAAGAAGAAGAAGAAGAAGAAGAAGAAGAAGTAGAAGAAGAAAAAGAAGTAGTAGTAGTAGTAGAAGAAGAAAAAGAAGTAGTAGTAGTAGTAGAAGAAGAAAAAGATGAAGAAGAAGAAGAAGAAGAAGAAGATGAAGAAGAAGAAGAAGAAATGGGAAATAGATGTTACTATTGTTGCTGATGCTGTTCAAACGATTTTCAAGAGACAGAAAATTGTTTAAGGAGATTACTTATAGGGACACGTTGCTGGAAAATGGAATAGGTTGTTTTTGTGGTTATCCACGTGCGAAATAAATGCCCATACGTTATTCAAGTATTCACTTGGTTACGAAGCGACAGAGGTTCGGCGTTATGATAATCCAGGGAGAAACCGCAGCATTAACAAGATTGATATCAGATTGTTACGGTGATCATTCAGCTCAGTTTGATGGATCGTCGGGTACGAAAAGGACGCATTTTCAAATTCCCGACGCGAAGCACTTTCCTTCACAAAATTCAAAGAAACATTAGGAAATGCAGAATCGAATAAGCAAGCAACAAAGTCATCAGGAAGTTGCAGTATTGCGTAATCAAGAGTCATTAAATTAACCGTCACCCTTCCAGTTTCGTGTGAAAGCGCTTTAATTGCAGGAAACGACGGACGATTGACCAGCATACACCATTCATGATATTTAGGCTCGTTTGTCTAAAACGTAACGCATTCATTTTCAGAAATTGTCGAGTTAATAGTGTAACAATTATCAGTTTTATTCAAAAAACTAAAAGAATTTATAATTGTGGAATTGTGAGTAGTGATGATGTCTAGAAATATTAACGCACAATGATCGATTTAGTGAAATATTTGATGAAATGTCGGTTATTTGAAAGACAACGAAGAAAATGCGTAGAATTCGCATATGACAAAAAAAAATAGAGAAAGCAAATGAAGTAAATTTTAACAGCTCTTGGTGAATTTACAGCATTGCTTTTCACATTGATGACCTTTTCAAAATTTTCAGTAAAACAAAAGGGCGAAACTTGCATATTTTGCATCACAATTGAGTCAGGGCTATTGTTAGTAATGGATTTTACACGTCACGTTTTACCTACAAAAGTATGAATCACTAAGAGGATGGCAATTCAACAACATAAAATAAAACAACGTTTTTATACATCGTAATGAAAAGTGCCTATACAATGCACGTTAAAATAAAATGACAGAAAGACAAAAGTATGAATGAATTTACGATCGAATAAAAAATGTGTCCTGGGAATATTTTTTATCAATGAATAATTACAAATTCTGGTGCCAAGGGTAACGTAATTTGTAACGCAAAATGTAACGCAAATTTTCAAATGTAACGTAACTTGAAAAATGTAACGCAACTTGCAAAATGTAACGCAACTCACAAAATGTAACGCAACTCACAAAATGTAACGCAACTCACGAAATGTAACACTTGTTATATTCCTAACAGGAAGTATAACCTGTACAATGAACTGTAATAAAATAATTTGGATTCTGTGTTGCGATTGAAAATATTGAAACAACACTCGTATAAATGCGTGAAGAATATTGAAAGATATTGGTTGACAAACAATCGGGAAAGCAATTGCTGTCGGTGACCGCTTTAATCTTCTCTTGCGTTTATGATTTTTTTTAAACTGACATGGTACGCAATCAAAAGCAGTCGAAATGACAGCAAAGTCACTTGTGACGAAAGAGACTCACAAATGAAACTATTGACATCTGTCATCGTACGATCATTATTCAAAACAGAAAGATTGATTTTCCATTCCTTTGTATGCAACACGAAAAAAGAACAGCAGACATACACCCAATTTGAAAACCCGCACTTTTCAATCAGTTTTCACTAAATCTACAAGCAAAACTAATTCGATTATAATATAAACTTGCTTATACTAATTCGTATTAAATGTATTCCAATTTCAGAAGAAAGAACACCCACCTCATATTTCAATAACTCAAAAATGAAACATTTAAATGGAAAAATGTTACCAGAAACAAGTTTGAATTTTTCGGCTGAGGGCCTTTTTCAATTGCGTCAAGCATTCTTACGATCCTTGGATCCGAATTAATTTTGTAGTTTTTGATCCGGAAAAAGAGGTGCGATTATAAACGATTTATAAGGACGCTCTTGAAGTTTATCCGCTTCTTTACACATCTCGTTCCCATCATACACTCAAGAGAGACAATTTTCCGTGTATATATAATTCCATGTTTGGTTGCATTTATTTTACTTTACAAATTAATATGATAATTTCCAAAGTTGTGCACGTTCGAGCTCGAATTTGATCGAATAACTATATCAACTAATTGTGATGCTCTACGAAGAAAATAAAAGGAAAAAATTGTAACTTACGTTTGATAATTTTCAAATTGTAAATTGTTATGCTAAATTAATTTTGATTCAGAAAAACTGTTATGAAACGAACATTGAAAATGACTGTACAATGAAAAGCGAAATGAAAATTTTCTTGTTAGCAAAGAAAATGAAGCATAGTAGAATGGATTTGAAAGAAGTAGAAAAGTACGAAATGGATATATACACGAATTGAAACCAAAATCGTAATTAATGGGATTGGAAATTAGAAGTGGATTTATTGAGTTCACACATGCAGAAGTGGATACGAGAAGGTATGGCAGATTAAAATTACAATTTCGAGAAGCAAACATGCGAGAAAGCGAATGTCCCACGTTTGCGTTTCATTAGTAACAACGACTGGACTGAAATCACACAACTACCTTACTCATTCACAGTTTCATTTTACGTTTGTCCAGTCAGAGGAAATGTAGACGCTACCAGACACCAAACGACAAAAAGAAACACCCTCAAATCTCCATTAAAATAAACTGAATGAATTCGTTTATTTCAAGCATGCATCACATTTACTAAAATCAATAGTTGATTCATTTTCTATAGAAAATAAAGAACAATAAATAAAGAATATTAAAAAAAGAATAATAAATAAAGAATAATAAAGAATAATGTAAAATAATGAATTTCTAAAGCAATACATTTCTAAAAAGAAGAATTTCCACCAAAAAGAATTTTTAAAATAAAAAATTTCTACAGTAAACAACTTTCTTTAGTTAATCTTACTAAATGTACATAATAGGGTGAATTTTTCGAATATTTTTTTTAGTGCCAATGTGAAATTTTAATGGATATTTCGAAAGAGAAATTTCCAGAAGTATTCTAAATACATTCAAAATTTTTTAAAAAACTAATATTTAAAAATATTCTTATAGTTTCTTTAGTACTTAAAATACTAATATTTAAATACTTTAAACTATGTTGAAATATTCTGAAATCTTTTGAAGTATTGGGAAGTATTTGGAAATATTCGAAAGTAATTTTAAGTATATATTCAAATCTTAAGTATTTTCAAGTGTCTTAAAATATTTTTTAGTATTTTATAAAGTATTTTGTAAAGTATTTTATAAAGTATTTTATAAAGTATTTTAGAAAGTATTTTAGAAAGTATTAGGAAGTATTAGGTATTAGAAAGTGTTAAGAAATATTTTAAAGTATTTTGAAGTACATAATCTAAAGTATTTTAAAGTAATTTTACGTATTTTTTAATATTTTGAAGTATTTTCGAGTTTTTCTTTTTAAAAAAGTACATTATTAATTTTGGTAAAATGTAATACATTTCATAAAGTAAAGAAATAAAATTTGTAAAATAAATTTCAATGGTATAAATGAAAATTTCATAAGATTCCCATGATTCCATGAGGAATAATGAAATTCCATGAGAATTCCAGGTATTTCATGTATTTTCCAGGATTGTATAGAAACTCTGCATTATCGTAGTTTTATAATAGTGGCATTTACTTAAATATAAAGTGATATAATATGAAATATCAATAATTTTATACTTTTAATTCGATAAACTGTAAAAATATTATACTACTCATATAAGATCTTACATCTCAAGAAATATTAATTTAATCGATTTTGTCTACAGGCCCTTTTTGTAGAAAATTAAGTTTCCAATTTTGTCATTTCTGATAAAATTAATTATTTTTTAAATTACAGCAAATAAAGGATAATTTCGCATAAAAATTATCTGTACGAACTCACCAGACAAGTGACTCTTTCGCTCCAATAGAAACTTTTATAGAGTATTTTATTCTGAGTAATTTAAGACCAAGAGCAACGTAATAGCATAAAATGCGGCTGAATTATAGAAATTTGAAAAAAATGAACTTGAGATGAAACTAAAAGACGAGAAGAAGAAATTTCTTTTTAATGGAAGAAAATAAAAGACATGAGTCAATTTGTATTATTCATTGTATGAATAAGTCTGGCTAGAGAATGCTGAGCTGGATTAGGACATAATCGTGTGCAATGTTAAAAATATCCAGGACATGCATCAATCTGGATTTGCAAGGTCCCCATGCGGCATCGACCGTTCCCAGTATGTTTCCGTGCAACTGTACTCGACATAAAGCGGCATGAGTCATCCCCACGAGGACTGTGACGCATTTTAGTTCGAAAAGATTGAAGGATTTTCATTGATAATCATCAGAAAAATTCCTCTTTCAAAAACAACAATCCTTACGGAAATTTTTTTCTTTTCATATACCCTCAACTAACACTTGAATACAGCATTACAATTTATAAAAATACATAATCTAACCCACCTCTCGTTTAACAACACACTGACTCATACCAGACATTGGCAGACAAAATGACTAAACTACGTCTCCAGCCTTCAAACTCTTTTATCTCTGAATAAAATAAATCCAAGATAAAATTATTCGCGTTTACATTATTTTACGAATTTGCTAAGTATGCTGTCAGTTTTTCGTGACTTCTTTAATTTTGTTTCTTTAACATGATTAATAAATGGCAATTTATTTTCTTTTACGCATTTATTTATTTTTATTCAGTTTTATTTTTTATACAATCATTTTTATTTATTTGTTTTTATTCATTGATTTTTATTTATTCATTTTTATTTATTTATTTGTATTCATTCATTTTTATTTATTTATTTTTATATATTCATTTTTGTTTATTCATTTTTATTTATTCATTTTTATTTATTTATTTTTATTCATTCATTTTTATTTATTTATTTTTATATATTCATTTTTGTTTATTCATGTTTGTTTATTCATTTTTATGTATTCATTTTTATGTATTAACATTTTTTATTTATTTTCATTGCTTTCTTTTCATTTATTTACTTATGTTATGTACTTTATTTTATTTTCATATTTTTTTGCGATTTCTTCATGTTCATCCAATTATTTCCTTTTGTTTATTGTTAGTTCATTACATTAAAACGTCTATAAAAATTATGACAAATATTTGAAAGCCTATCGGCTTTAAAAAGTCCAAATTAACAAATTTAATTTCTGCTACACAAGTGAATACTTTTCGATATAAAAACGACTTTCGACTGTCTACTACTTCTGTTTCTTTGCAACGAAGAATGAAGAAATAAATCCGGAAATTGGAGAAGGTCCAACTTGAATTGTTAGAAAGCGAATTTGATGAATTTCCAAAGTTCGATAACTTCTGCAGTGCAGAAAAAGGTTGAGAATTATTGAAGAGATGTAAGTTACAAGACTAGACAAATGAAAATCTCCACAACAGCATAGACTACTACCTAAAAAAGCATAAACCAAAAAATGATGATATCCTATGATATCAAATCTCTTTTTATCAAAAGAATAGCCTTCTCGAGAATATAAAAAATAGAAAACAAGTACAGTTTCGTAAAACACATTTATTCCAATATCCCAGAATGTATAAATATTCATTCGATTTTCCATTTTTCTAAAATTTTGTAAAAAAGTTGCAGATTTGTGAAACAAAAAATTGATTTATACGGTTTTCCTCCTCTAATCTGATGGGAGAATTGGCAGGTTGCGCCCCAGTGTTTGCGATTCTGATTGGCCCACAGAATCACCCTCCAATATTTCCACTCTTTCTGTTTTTTGCCGAATGGTCGTTATCTCTTGAATATAATGTTTCTCTCCATTTTCACTCGTTACCCGGTTTTCATTTACTCCGTTAACGGGCTAATTATTTTTTCTATTCTTTTCACACTGGCGCTATATGTAGACACTAATATGCATACAGGAAAAATAATTATTGTGTGAAAGATGAAATTTTGCCATAAAATGTTATCCTACTTTTAATATTATTTTAAACTATTTGATTTATTATTTTGGACTAGTATTTTATTTAAAAACCTTTTCAGCGTTTTTGAAAACGCTGAAGAAAACGAAAAGTGTTACTTATTACATAGCAAAAGGATTTCTGCAACTCTGGGTCGAAAAGACATACTTTTCCGAACTGTGCGCATGCGCATTGTTGACTAAACGGGTCTACTATGCGCTTGCGGGTTATTTATGTTGCTACAAGTTTGCTACTACTATTACAAGGTTTTTACAAATTATTGTCACAAAATTTAATGAGGTTTCCATGATTTGAATGAGAAAAATAAAAAAATGTCTATGATATTGCTGCCTCGTAAAGGAACTTTTGTTTTTTTTTCTAATAATATACTGTGTGTGAAAAATGAATTTTTCAATATTTATAAGAATTTAAATTACTTTTAAAATAATGAATGTTTCTTAATGCTCTTCGGCTTATTGCAAAAATAATTTTCTATAGAATTTAAATTACTATAGGTATTATATTATCAATTCTAAAACCATTTTAAGGATGTTCATTTGATCAAACTAACCTCAAAACTGAAAAGTAGTTTTTTACGAAATAAAAGTGTTTATATAAGAACAATTTTATAAAACTTCGAAAGATTCATTTATACAATTTACCTAAAGAATAAGATTTACTAAAAAATTGTTGTTAAATTATTATATATGTAACAGCGAATTTGAATCATCTAAATTTACTTTTCATGTCGCTGCTATAAAATTTGTTTAAATTTCTATAAAAGCGCCATGGAAACAATTTTATAATAAATTTCATTTTTTATAAAAATTGTATTTAAATAAATCTTTCGAAATTTCATAAAATTGTTCTTATACACTTTTATTTCGACATAAAACTAATTGTTAGTTTTGAGCTTATGTTGATCAAATGAACATATAAGTATTTTGAAGTGTTTTTAAACATTTTCAAGTGTTTTCAAATATTTTTAAGTGCTTTTAAATATTTGCAAGTATTTGGAAGTATTTTGAAGTATTTAAAAGTATTTAAAATTAATTTTAAGTGTTTTTAAACATTTCGAAGTATTTTAAAATACTTTGAAGTATTGGAAAGTATTTGGAAATATTTTTAAGTAAATTTAAATGTTTTTAAGTAAATTTAAGTATTTTTAAATATGTTGAAGAATTTTCAAATATTTTTAAGACATTTGAAGTATTTTTAAGTATGTTGAATTATTTTGAAGTATTTCGCGGTTTTTTTATGTAATATAAATATTTTACTAATTTTGGTAAAACTTAATAAATATTACAAATTGAAGAAATAAAATTAAAAAACATTTTTTTTTATATATAATTGAAAATTCCATGAGTATCACAGGTTTTCCAGAGTTGTAATAACCTTGTATTAGTAGAGTTTACTGTCACTTCTATATTCATTCAATTTCTATCGGAGTGTATTTTCACTCTTCTGGAGACACGCTTCTGGAGCGATTTACCAATCTTCATGAATTGAAAAATGAGCCACTCCACTCAGAGTGGAAAATCCACTCTCGAGGTGTTTTTCGTTCTAAATATAGTCTTCTAGTTTTCACTCCAAGAGAGTACGAATTCACTCTAAAAGAGTGAAAATTCACAGCTAAGGAGTGGAAATTTACTCCAAGAGAGTGAAAACTTACTTCAGGAGAGTGAAAATACGCTCCAGAAAAGTAAAAACTCACTCCAGGAGAGTGAAACTCACTCTACAGAGAGAACGCCAATTCGAAGGAATTTACCGAGTGTAGGAATATTATTGTGACTTTTTGTGCAGGATGCCGAGTTTTTTAACGCTTGAGTGCTCAAACGTTGGACCGCAAGCAAAATTAGAGAACACAAAAGGAGGGAAAAGGTTTGGGGTGTGGATATAAAATTGGTGGTAGGAAAATGCTCACTTTTGGTAGCAATGGAGCGAGGGTGCTCGTCCGAGAATCTTGCTTGGTCCTTTTCTCTCATTTTGCCTCATGGCCTCACCATAAATATATTGCGTATAGGTATGCCGTGTACAGAACTCTATATAGTAATAGTTCTCATGATTCGCTATATTCCCGGACACAAAAAGGGACTCGGAACGCGAGGAACGTTATTCATGTCTCTGTACGGCAAGGTCCTCTGCTAGAGTCTACAATCCTACACCTATAGACCTATATAGAGACACGTTTATTTAACTGACGTGACTCACCGTTTACCATTTGGAGGTACGAACTGCAGAATGAACTCTCCACGATAAAGTCAAGGAATCTTAGTCAACGTGTGGAGTAGTCACTTTGGCTAAAGGTCATCCGTAATGACGAATAAAAAAGATAACCCGGGATCAAAGTTTTACCTTGAAAGATCACACGTCGCGATTATTTTTTAACTGAGTCAGGATTAGTTCGACGAAACCGGCTCTTAGGTGAGAATCATTCATTTTAACTTTTATGAATCGAATTTCTATAGTAACCTGTCTCTTTTTAAAGTTTCATGCTCTTGGAACGATGAGTAGTCCTTGCTTTCCATTAATTTCACGAAATTTTTATCTTGCAGATAAAGAAACTCCTTACATGGCGGAAAGAAAATTCTGGTGAAAAAATTCCCGTGCTATTTACTATGAAAGCATCATAATGTCTAGTCTGGTAAATTTTACCATATTGCTTTAGAATTGTTACCAGATTTACTATAATTTTTACCAGGTGTTTTATAAAAATTGTATAAGAAATCTGGTAAAAATTGTGAGGTAGTATGGTAAAATTTGACTTACTAGACGTCATTGAACCGCTTTCATAGTATACAGCACGGGAATATTTACCAGAATTTCCTTTTCGTGTTGTAATTGCAACAAAAACAAAAATTAACAATAGAAACAACAAACGCAGGAAAAACAACAATAACAACAACAACAACAGGAACAATAAAAACAACAACAACAGGAACAATAAAAACAACAACAACAGGAACAACAACAACAACAACAACAACAACAATAGAAACAATAAAAACAACAGTAATAGAAACAACAATAATAAAATGTGTCGCACTCCGAAGAAAAGGACCTTAGAAGCAGATGATTATAGGTTATGTTTGATCATACTTATGGCTTGATTAAACATTCGTTTTTAATTATCTGCCTCGTTCTTTACAATAAAAGGAGTTTTCATGAATACTTTGTGTGTATACTATCAAAGAAAACAAAATTTCGACTGCAAATAATTAAAAAGGTAGCTTTAATCTAATTAAAACTATCATTAAACATAACCTACAAACTTTTCCTTCTAAGGTCTCTTTCTTTGCAGTGAGACACAAATGTTACGCAAACATTTGAACGACAAACTTTTTATTTTCATTTCTCCGAATAGTAACAAATATTATGATAATAATAATGGTATAATAATGGTAATAATATTAATAATAATAATAATAATAATAATAATAATAATAATAATAATAATAAAAATAATACATAATAATACATAATAATACATAATAATTATGTTTTACATGCAGAATTATGATCGATTTCGTTGAAAAAATCTGACAAGAAATGAATTCGTAGTCATTACAACAAATTCTGGACCGTTTTTACTGAAATTTAATACAAGAACTGAAACTCGGACATTTCAATTTTGTATTTTTTTTTTTGAATGATTACGTTTACAAAATACGCTTTATAAAAAAATAACTTATAGTAAAATATTAGCAAGTACATGATAGTAATAAAAAATACACAATCTCTCTGAAATCGCTTGCATATTTATAAATTGCACTGAAATTTTTGGAACCTGGGTCTAAAAATACTGTGCAAGCACAAATATAATATTTTCCGTTTGCGCTGAGAAAGCAGAAATTCATCTATCTCTTCGATGAAAAGTTTGAAAACGACTTGACGGTCCTATTGGTCTTGTATTAAAAATTGGAGTACAACTTTAGAAAGCGTGAGTCACGAGCAGTCACATGCGTTCGAATGACTCACGCATGTTTAACTATATTTAAACGCATCTTACGCAGTAACAAGATAAGCTGCATTTTTTTTACTACACATTACACTAAAAACACAAGCGACAAAAAATGTTTACAAAAAAGTAAATGTATATTCAAAAGGCAAAAATAGATTTATTAAATTATTTTTTGGTAAATTATTCTGACTTTTTTGCTATTTGTACATTTCTAAAATATTTTTTATACAATTCCGAAAGATTCTATTTTGCTTATCTGTTTACAAAGTTTGTAAATAAATATCGGAATAATATACAAAAAATGTACAAAAATGTACAAAAAATACAAAAAATACAAAAAATATAAAAAATGTTATATAAAAAATGTGCTTCGCTTTATTATAAACAAAAAAAACGTTGCAAATTTCAGTATCATTACGAATAAATAATTTGTACAAATAAAAAATCTATGTAATCGTTAAAAAATAAAATATAATAGTAAGGTAGCGTTTGTTAAGGTTTATGTATCCGTTTTTAAAGATTTTCTTTCTTCAAAAATGAATTTATAATTTATACAAAATTTCTAATAATTTTTGATCACACTAAAACTGTATAATAGAGAAACTACAGAATCTGTACAACTATAAACTAGAAAATCAAGGAGTGAAATTTCGATGAAATTAAGAAGTCTCTATTTTAAATTAATGCGCAACATTGAAGTAGTTCAGATTTAGAAAGGATTATCAAAGTAGAATTTCGACGTGTGTGTAATTTACATACAAACAATGTTGGCGACGTATAAGTGAAAATTAATGTCCATTGATGTCCAAAGAAAAGTAAAATAAAATAAAGAAAGAAACATTTCGTGTTTCAACTAATAGAAAGAAATATTTGTACAATAGAAAACGCAAACTAATCGTTAATAATAGAAAATAATAGTTTGAACTGTATTTATAAAGTTTTATTTTCCATAACCCTTTATAATCCTAATGACTCGATTTATCAAAATCATAATACAATCGACGCAAAAGTCATTTCAAGTTTTTGCTGACTGTTTCCTTGAATATGACGCATGAACGACATAAATTTATCAGTCGTTGCGTATATGCCCTGTTTATAAGCCATTACTTCCAATGATAACTTGAAGGCAATAATATTGCAGGCATATTTCGATATTTAAGGGCATTGTCACGACCCAGGAGTTCATCACATATCGAGTGTGCGTCACAAACACATGCACACAATTGACGAGTATAAAACGTTTCAATGGCTTTAAAAGTGAAAAACCGATTTAACGCCATATTGATTGAAACTTAACAGTATATTTTTAAACCTGCCTTTTAGTCTTTCTTTTCATCAAAGCCTCGAAATTTGCTCGAAAAATACATGCCACAGACTTTTATTACTAACGCATAAACATCAGTTGCTAAAAAGTTCAATGCAACTTTCACTTTTATGAAAATATGATTCGATCAGACCAGTACGAACAACGGTTCAGATGACAACAATATATTAAATATAATAATAATAAAATAAAATAAATAATAAAAAATAATAATAAAATTAATAATTAATCAATAAGGATGTTTATAGATGCTTCAAATTTGGCATAAAATTTTTCCATATGAGGCCGATAATAAGTTTTGATTCAATTTTTAGGTTAGATTATTTTATTTACGTTTCGACGGTTGATCAATCATCATCAAAATAATAAAAATAATTAAATATTAATTGTTTTGTGTTGTGGCTTTAGGGTCATGGAATAAAACTTCAAATTTGTTGCTAATAATAATAACACTACAGGGTGCGTAAATGCATTTTTTCCTTTCCTAAACTTGTTTTTTAAAAAAAAAAAAAAAAAAAAAAAATAATAATACAAACAATAATAATAATTAACATAGAAAAGAACCACCGACAAAAGGCGAATACCAGAAAAGATAAAAAAGCGCCTGGATTCGAAATGCTTTTGTGAGCATGAATCTGACTAATAAAATTGCTGAATGAATTACCACGATTTGAAAAGAGGCTTCTTTAGTAGCTTCAATTTCTGCTTTCGTACTCCTCTAACGATTAATGACCTTTGCATTACAAAGTGTAAGCGGGTCTCTGTGCTCATAAATGCTCAATGCTCACATTGTCAGTCCACGCCAATTTCCATTAATAAACACAACATAATTTCGCGGAATGATTATTGCCACTGCAATGAAACATGACAAATTCTTAAGAAAATTACAATACACGAGGGACAAGATAAATGAGCAAATTTACAGGATTTATGGCACTTTCGCCATTTTCGCTTTTTAAACAATGTACTTTTAACATTATTAGACGATTTCTAAAATTACGACTTTTTTTAATTCGAGAAAAAGCAGTGTCGTAAATCACAAGAAGGCAATGTGTATAATTTGGTAAATGCTTGAAAATTTTGATTTTTAACGTCCTCATTTTACGCAATTTTCACTTCACGCATTTATTACGATATTACTACGCTATTTTTGAAAAATAAACAAAGTAGACCTGTATGGATAACATAAACAGCCATATAACAAACATTTTCGAGCATGCATGTAGGTACTGGAATGCATATTTGTACATTTGTAATGAAGGATTTATGTGTGATTTATGTGCCATGTTTTTATCGCTTCGACCGATTTTAATGAAATTTGATAGAGAAAGTAATTTAAATACAAGAGGATGCTAAACACTGTAATAAAAAAATCTAAACATCTGACAAAAATCTACAAAAGATAATAAAAATAAAATTTACAAAAATCGTATTAAGAAACAATAAATTATTGTTTATTATACCGAGTTGGAACTCTTGTTTTTCGAAAATATAAAAGTCTATGTCCGATAATGACAGTACGCATTTGTTTTCGCATTGTCAAGTGTATTTCTCATTTAGCAGTTTACAAAGTTTCTTATCTCTTATCATTGAGACTTTTGTCAACTAATTATTATCTGGAACAGAATGTCGAGTTTCGTGCAAAATCATCCTGATCTCTATCAAAACAATGCGAGTATGAGAATAAAATGTAATTGAAAAGTGCACGCGTTTTAAATCAACTGACATATATAATTGAAGGAGAATTTCTGTTTAAACGTTCAATCAAGTCCAATAATGTTTAGTTATAGATTTGCAGTCTAACTTATTATCATAACTACTCTGCCCACTCGATTTAAAAGAATTTTTTTCAAAACAAGAACAAGTCTATGTCTAGCACCTATAATTTTTTCCACTCGATAAACGACATTCTTGTCGAGGTCTTTTCGGTTGCAGCAGTTGGAATTTGCTCTTAATGTCATTTGCGCAATTCAGTCAAGTTAGCGTATAAAAAAGGTGTATGTTAATGTTCAATTTTTAACAATTAATTGACATTTTATAGACGAGCATTAACGAACGTATGATATATTTTATATTTGTCAGTTGACTCTTTCCTTACGGATATATATTCTTCTTTTTGGAACGATCACTAGAAAGTGGTAATTTTAAAATTTAATTTAAAATTTAGTAATTTAATATAAAATTCAGTTTTAAATTGCAAAGATAATCAAAAATTGTTATTTACTCTATTAATTCTTGGTAAAATTAATATTACACAGAAAAAAGAGAGTCTTAAACCGTTTACACAATCAGTTAATTTTGTGGCTTAAAACAAGACCAAGTCATTTTTTGGTCTCAAAATCAGTCCAAATTGATACTTACGTAAAGTGTTTTAAGCAACATTCAATTGATTGGTTTGTTATATTTTCGTGTTATTAAAAAATATTTTATCGATGGTTTTACCAAAATTATGTCTTGATAGTTCATTATGATTGTGATATCTTTGTTTACTTAACTTATATAATAAAAAATAACTTGAAAATATCTATTTCTATTGATTTTACTTTATTACATTCTCATCAAAAATGAGAGTGTATTTTTTTAAATCTAATGTGAGCTTTTAAACTACTGCACATGGAACAATATTTTTTTATAAGAAAAAAGTATCTTAAGAAAATGTTCTATACTTTTATTGTTTTAAACAGAAAAATACTTTCTTTGGCAAAAAGTTAGGTGTTGAAAGTAGCTTTAAAATGCTACTTTCGAATATTCGAATACTTTCGAATAACAATCGAAATTGAATAATCCAGTCTGAAGTTATGAGCTAAAATCAAAACCTCCTGTATAAGCGGGGACAATCCCCTGATTTTATCAAATCGAAAATCTTCACGATTAAAATGCTTCCTCCCTGAAGAAGCAAAAAACAAGTCTACTGAAATTTCTTTTAAGTTCTCATTTTAGTGACTAAATTTTCGGGAAATGTCGAACAGTAATACTCGTGTTTATAGCTCATAAAAGCTAGCATTAAACACACGTTGTACAAAAGAGAAATTTGCAAGCTAAGTTCATAAGGACGGATGCATGAAGCCTTAAGTCCTGCTGCATCCCGCTAAACATAATCAAGTCGAGTCCAGCTTTAGTCATTCAAGCAAGAGAACAACGAGCCCGAGGGAGAACTGGGTTCATTGTCCCACATATTTACTCTCTTTGACCGTTATTCACTTCCGAAACGAAATAAACCACATCCAACTTCCTACCGTTACACCTGGACCTGTATTGTTTCATATTCTCATAAAGATGTTGGAGAATCTCTATATAGACTTTTATATTTCAAGTCTATCGAGTGCACTTTAATTGCAAAGTGCCTCTTTTATTTAAACTGCTATGAAATGTATAACTACTTTGAAATTTAAATTGATAACGTATTCAAACACTTTCAAATTTATACGGATTGTGGTTTACGATCTTTTACAATTAACGTGCAAATTTCAGAGTTCTGCTAGTTTCAAACGGTACTTCCGAGCTTTCAGACTGACATTGTGGCTCTTAATTATTGCAAAAGGAACTTTATGCTTGCATTTTGTTATCTTTTACAGTTTATAGCAGCAAAAGTGGAAAAATTTATTGAACATTTGACACACTTTGGAGGTGTGGAAAAACTTGAAAATTCGTTGCTTAATTTCATTTAGTAAAATTCTCTCGTAAGTTTTAAATTGTAAAAGCATTTCAAAATTTGAATAATTAGAAATTGTCACCTGGATTAGTAGAAATTATAGAAAAGTTTCTTTTTTTTAATTTGAAAAGTATAATTATTCTAAGTGCACTCAGTAAATGCAATATAATTAAAGCAATAATTATATTACTAACTTAATGCAATATTATAATTCTGTTTTCAAAAGTTGCGAATAACTTTTCTATTCACTTAGCAAGTTGTTTACAAAGAAGTTTAAAGGGAAAAATAAAGAAAATGCGTTTGAAAATAAAGCACTAAAAAGGCCAATGACGAATAACAAAAGTCTTCCGATTTAAAAATGATATTAATTATGCGTAAATGTTCGGAAAAATCTTTTATGTTTCAAGGTACAAAGCTGAGTCAGAGAATTATGTAATGATGTAAGGGAAAGTGTTCTAAGTTCAATCAGATGTAGAGTTACAAGTATTGTTGGATTAAAAAGTTTTTGCCGATAAGGAATTCCTCAAGCAAAAAAGAATTGTAAACAATTACGTGAATTATGACTATCTTCTTACAGTTTTTCCCTAAATTAAATTCAATTAAAATTACACATTGTCTACCATCTACAGAAATAATTAATCTGTCTTTAGAATCACAAAGAAACACATATACAGTATTCTGTGCAAGAATTTTTATAATTTTCTTAATGATAGAAAATATTTTGAAATTTCAAGCTTTTGGTTATTGTTTCACGATTTATAATTTAAAAAATTTTTAATCAAACGTTATATAATTTTATGAAGTTATATAGTCGAGTAAGTCAATAACTATATGTATACTTTTCAAAATACTTTATATGTTCTTCCATAGAAAAACTTGGTATCAGGTTTCACCCCCACCAGTGCAATGGTTCAAAATCGGGTACTTTGAATCTTTTCGAAAAACATGGTTTAAGTTGTATATAATTTTTTTGGGTTGATTATAGTAATATTTTCTTAGTTAAATATTTAATGAGTAAATCTTCGCGCACATTCAGAAAAACGTTTGTTTAAATCAAGCAATAAACATTTATTTTCTATCAAACAAACGTTTGTTTAAAACAAATATTTGATTCAACAAAATTATGATTGATTTAAGCAAACGACAAACAAACATGACATTTTCCAGTAAATATTTTTTCAAATGGAAAAAATCGTTTAGAATTAAGGGGTCATCCATAAAGAACGTTGCGCTCTAAGGGGGGGGGGGGAGTCTGTAAAATGCGACATCCTATGTTAAATTTTAATTTCTATAATGTAAAAAGTGCAACATAGGGGGGTAGGGGTCCAAATACGTCTAAATTTATGCAAAGTTCCTTATGGATGACCCCTAAGCATACATTTACAGAAAGAACCATATTCTAGGTTTAAGAATATCTTCTGAAATCCCATTTAAGTATATTCTAATACTTAAGTTGAGTGTATACTATTCTTAAAATAAGAATGTACTCTTATTTGAAGAATAGTATATTCTAAATTTAAGTATAAAATATACTAGAATATTAAAAATATCTATACTTAAATTTAGTATATACTTAAATAGGAGCTAAAAAGATATTCTTAAATCTAGAATACGGGTCTTTTTGGGTTTGTTTAAATTAATTAGAAATTCTTTTAAATTAAAAAAATATTTTTTTAAATTAAATAAAAATTTCTTTAAATTAAATAAACATTTATTTGAAGTAAATAAACGTTTATTTGAAGTAAATAAACGTTTATTTGAAGTAAAGAAACGTTTATTTGAAGTAAAGAAACGTTTATTTGAAGTAAAGAAACGTTTATTTGAATTAAATAAACATTTGTTTCACCGTACATCAATTAAACGTTTGTTTTAAACAAACATTTTTCCCAGTGAGTTAAAATATATGAACTGGACCCCTCTTTTACTAACATTTTTGAAAAACAAAAATCAATGCATTTTCTGGTAGTATTAATAATAAGAAATTATCCCCTAAAAGGGTGTTCAAAAATTTTTAAAATTAAAAAAGTTATAAAAGTTTTTTTTTTATTAACATAAAATACATTTAAAAATAAAGTTTTTTTAATGTTTGATTACATTATTATTATTAATGTTATTATTATTATTATTATTATTATTATTATTATTATTATTATAAACAAATTCAATTAATTGATTGTTCCAAATCAAAAGAACCCTAATTTTTTTCTTGGATATTATAAATCTCTATATGTATATATTTTCAGCTTGAAGTACGTAGAAGAAAATTTTGTTATTCTCTATTTCTGAGAATATAACAATAAGAGTTACTTCAAGCTGAGAATATATAGATTTATAATATCCTAGAGAAAAATTATTTTTCGATTTGGAACAATAAAATAATTGAATTTGTTTATAATAATAATGTAATTAGACATTAAAAAAATATTTGTAAACATAATTTATATTAATTTTAGGCATATATACACTTATGAAGAAAATTCAGTTCTAGTCATACATTAGTGATTCAAGCTTTATAAATTACAAATTTTTTAAAAATATGCATAAAACATTAATAACTTTTTTAATTTAAAAAATTTTTGAAAACCCTTTTAGGGGATAATTTGCTACTGTTAATACTACCAGAAAAAGCATTGATTTTTGTTTTTCAAAATGTTAGTAAAAGACGGAGCCAGTTCGTATATTTTGACTCAGTGCATTGAATTTATTTGTAAGGTAGATCTTTTATAAACAAGCAATTTCCTCAAATTACCCGGTTTTGTCCCACTCTTTTTGTTTTGAAAAGTGTAATTTTGTTAATGATAGTTTATTTAGGAAAAATTGTCTACATTAAAAATCGAATCGATTGACCTACATAAAGTATACATTTGACCAGAAATTAGACATTATCGCAATTTTTGCTTTTTATTGTAACTTTACCGATAGAATGCTGTTGTTTTAAAATTAACTTTTCTCTGAGGAAGCAAAACTGTTGATAGTATGAACATAATTTTCCATTAGTTGAGTATTTTAACGTAATGTTACTTTTATAAAAGTAGTATAGTAGTAGTAGTATAGTAGTAGTAGTATAGTAGTAGTAGTATAATAGTAGTAGTATAATAGTAGTAGTATAGCAGTAGTAATATTGTCTACAAAATATATTTCCATGAAAAAGAAACATGAACCAATGGAAATTGGAGTATACACTCATGATGATGCGTTTTATAGAGAATAGTATTTGATTCATCCTTACAATGAATGATGCGTTTTTGTGTGATCCGCATTTGTTTTAGTAACTATTATCTCCTTGGTATTTTTTATGAGAGTAGCTTTTATCACAAATTGCTAAACATGTAAAGTTTATGTAATCGTTTCCGCCTTGGCTGTATGTCATCATTGTTCAGATTGTAACAATAATAATTGTTTTGTCAGAATGATTATCCAGCTGAAATAATTTCTGAATTTCGACCAATTAGTTGGAATTATGTTAATGATACGTTTCGTCTATGGGTTCACGAGTATAACGGTTCTTAGTATAGCTATGAGTGAAGTACGATATTTTTGAGATTCGTTTTTTGCAAAATGCGATTCTTGTGATATGCGATTTTTGTAAGATGCGATTCTTGTGATGTGCGATTTTTGTAAGATGCGATTTTTGTAAGATGCGATTCTTGTGATATGCCATTTTTATAAGCTGCAAATTTTGAGTTGTTAAAAGTAGCGATTTTTCAAGTTAATGAACTGTTAGCCATGATTTCTTGTAAAATGAATGTATTTTGTATTTCTTCTTTGAATGGTTGCTGTAAGCAAAATTTGTTATCAAGTATAGCATTAGCTGAAATGCAGAATTGCATTAAAAGGATCAATGTTGTCAGTTATGACAGAGATTTCTCGGAGATATGAATTCTGTGCAGGGAAAAGCAGGATCTGTTAGTGAGAATGTGGCCCATCTCCTTAATAAAAGTTGTAGAATGAAATCAACAGGATGAAGAAAGTAGGCATCGAGAAAGGCCAGTTTGCCGGCAAAGCGGCTTTGTGATAATTACTAACCTGACTGGAAAAAACACTTGGTGGGTAGTAGAGTTGGAAAGAGCTCATTATAATGATTGTCACAGGATTCCTCGTAGGAGAAGGACTTTTTTAGAGCTACTGATTTACCTCGGACAGATGTCACAGGAAAAATGATAAAACTGTCGCTCGGAGCACTTGAGACATTCGTCACTTAAGATTGGAAAAGATATTGCCTCGCCACATGTGATTATTTAAGGGCTCTGTAAAGAGTTAGAATCGATTGTAAAGACACAAATACACTCAGCAGAGCCTAAGAATACAAGTCCGCGTACACGCTCCACAAAAACATCCGGATGAGTCACGCGCGGACACAGGTATACATGCAGCACGTTATGCCGTATTGGTATTTTATGTACAATGCGGTGTTGCAAAAGTGAAGACACGATTGTTAAATGAGTGCAAATCGGAGGAGCTGGAAGCTCCTGAAATGCGTCCGACACTCAGTAAGAGTAACTAAACATTGAGACACTCTTGAAATCTCGTGTTGTGAGAATGAGTCATCGGCATAGCATGAGCACGAACCCGTATGTCACGTCGTGCTGCTATAACTGTTCCGTGCACGCCTGACTGATGGAAAGGAATCCCCAGTGATGACTCACCTTTCAGGGACGCGTCGGCAGCTGCTGGAGGTTGTTACTGCTGGCACACGCAGGGGAGGGCACAATGTAAATTGTAAATGAAAGCACAAGTAAATCTTGGATGACGCGGCTAGGCCGCTCGAGTGGTCGGTGTGGACTGCAGAAAAGCAGAAAACCTCGCAGACGTTCTCACAGACCTAGGGGAGACTGCATGACATCATCACGAGCCAATCCAAAGTCGACCTCGGCGCGACTGCGCGCCCGCCATCGGGCGGTTGTCGAGCCGGCCCTGCTACGATATATCGCAATCGATTCTTAAACTCTAAAAGCCAGGCGAGACCAACGCGCTCTGGTGGCGAGTGCTCTACTCACTTCGAGAACAAGCGGGAACTAATCCAGATTGCCTTTCATTGAACCGGCATGGCATCAACTGCACTCCTCACAGTCCCATTCATAACATTGAACTTTTACAAAATGCACTTTTCCTTCAACGAAAATTCTTTTCTTAACACTCGGTAGTAACCTACAAAAATATTTCAATGAAAAATGCACTGTCGTTGAAAAAGAAGTATTGTTTTCAGCCCATTTTTGGCTGGAACCGTTTACATAAGTGTCAATTTGGACTGATTTTAAGCCCAAAAATAACCTAGTCTTGTTTTAAGGCACAAAATTAACTGATTGTGTAAACGGATTAAGACATTCTTTTTTCTGTGCTGCTTTCCTCCTGCAGCCTCTATATAGTTACTGGCAAAATCAGATGGAAAAGTGGAGAAAGCAGGAGAAAAGTAATTTTAGTTGCAACTAAAATTACTTTTATGTATAAAAATATTTGATATATCTAATTTGATAATTCATTAGTACTTTAACGAATATACTTGTAGAGGTTACATAACTGTAGATATACTTTTTTTTTCTTTTTATTTTTTTTTATTTTTTCTTAGATATTCAGTATTCACAATGAAAATATTATTCAATGTGGTTTATTGTTGTTAAAGCACAATTGAATGATGCGAAATTCACCTGTATTGATTGAAATACGTCAAATGCAGGTTATTCAATTACACATTGTGTTTGCTATATCTTCAGTAGACATTTGAAAACTTTTACTTTACCGCATGGTTAATTTAGAAACATTCATTGCTTTTACTGCTAATATATCTGTCATTAGCAGAAGAGCAAGTAATAATCAAAATAATGTCTCCTTTCGTAAATGCGTTTGAATTACAATTCTTTTAAAAAACAGTCATTCTTAAGGTTTCGTATATACAACTTCTCCCTTCCGTCCTATCAACCAAATTATTTGACCTACATAGCTAAAATTTGGTACCTATGTTCACAGATTATACTTTGGAAAAACTTTCTCTTCCGGAAGCCCTTAAAGTAGAAATAAAACGAACACGATTCTTAGAACTGTAAAAAGAATACTATATATAATACTATATATAATACTATATATAATACTATATATAATACTATATATTACTATATATAAGATAACATATTAACAATTGCTTTTGTCGTCTTATATTTTACACATTTGTTACTATGCGTTAATAACTATCTCTATAAAGCGAATACAACAATTCCTTTCTCATGTGTCATAAATTGTTTTGATTTGAAATAAAAATCTTATCATAAAGTAAGTGGTATCATCGAGTACGAAAAATAAGGAAAATAAGGAGAGGAGAAAAAACAGGCAATGGCATTTATTGAGGTCTGAACTTCTGAAACTGCAATGAGGAAGAGAATTCGAACGATGGGATACATGGTCATAAAAGGCAATAACACAAGGTACGTACTTCACTTGATGAATATTGTTCTCATAAGTTCTGTTATATGAGAAAAATCTCCAAAGAATGTTTCCATTTCAATAAAAATTGTGCCACAAATATATACAAACATTTGTTCCACTCTTATACAGAAAAAATATATTTGAATCCAGGAATAATTTTTCAGGATTTTTGATTTTCAAAACCACTGTTAAAAGAAACACAGTAAAAAACCGTTAAATCCGCTAACATTTCGGCAAGATATTTAAGGTGTGATCAAAAGATTATTTGATTAATTAACTACTACATTAATTGTAGTAGTTTACAAAAGTAGACAAAAGTCTACTCTTTTCTGTAATCTGAAATACAAAATTCGTGCAATTTGCGTTTTGTATAAGAATCTGCTTAATGTCTGCAAAGAATTGTCGACAATTTGAGATTTTTTGAATCGTAGAAAGAAACGAGTGAAAGTTTGGAGCTCATCTGAAAAGCCATATGCGTGTCGATCTGAGAATAATTTTACATTCTTGAAAATGCCTTTGAAAGAGGGTGTTGTCTGTAAGGGAAGTGTGTTTCTCGCAAAAGCCAAACGACCTGCTCAGTAATACACTCTTATTCTTTTGAGGCTTTGGGTAAGGTTTGAGGAATGGTCATATTATGCAGCATATTCCAAGATGCCGAGACGACGTGTCGTTCCCCAACTTTTCAAGAGTTTTAACCAGAAGCTATCTTGATCTTGCACAAGTGTTATTTTCTGCTTTATAACAGAAATTCGTGAATTTCCGGAAGAGCTTCAAAACAGATCGTATTCGAAGGCAATACATTTATATTGGAATCAATCTTCAACAAATCACTATACCCGCTACACTTCCCGTTTACAAGTATGTTTCACTCGTTGCTATCGATCAGGCGAGTTTTCGTTTTCAATAAAGAAACTGATCGCAAGCGTGTAACTTTCAAAATTTTAAAATTAGATCTCATTTCGAATTCATTAATGTCACGTGATAAATTTATTGCACAGAAAATTAAAAAATGTAATTTCCGGTGTTCGTTATTGTTCGATGATCATTAAGGGACAGATTGATTGAGATAAATTTCACTATTGAAAGTAATTTTATGAACTAAAGAAATTCAGCTGCTGAGAGTTAATAAACAATGATGTGCAAAAGAGCCGATTTAAAAAATTAAAATGTAAATATTTTATACAGATCATTATTACAAATTTTTAAAAAAAAAATTGATTTGAATTGAATAGAGTAGTACATTAATTACTAATTTGGTGCTAAAAAACAAGTTTGGAGATATTTTAGAACAGTTCTTTTAAAATTTTCACATAAGAGGATAAGAGATTTTTAATATATTTGCATATATTCCTCATGTATGTATTATTAATTTACCTAAAATTTTACAAAACTAAAAAAATTACTATCAATTAAATTTCGTATTTAAGTTTCAAAACTACACATTTTTCATCTTTTTCAAATAACTAAATTTCAAAAAATATATTTACTTAAATATAAAGTGATATCATAGAACAGTATTTAATAAACGTTTGGTTCGATAAACAGCAAAAATTTTATTTATTGTGTATTTTGCTTTTTATAAGTGCGTAGTTTATTTATTTGAGCTTCCTGCAATATTTTGCACATATGTAAATATTTTGTAAACAATCGCACCTTTCGATATTATATTGATAGAAAGTTGTGTAATTCCTTTTTTATTTAAATTTTTTTTTGAATTTATAATTTTTTTTGAATTTACATTAGAACGAAAGAACATTTGAGCTTCATCAACAAAACGAAATTGTATTCAACAACACGATTTTATGAAAAAGATGTAACCTTTTAACAATTATATATTTTTACTTCTACACGGAGAAGAATCGATAGTGAATATTAACAATATGTCGTGAATGAAGACATAATTTATCTTTCAATTTAAATAAATGTATTGTTTATTTCAAATTTTTATGGTAAATAACACTTTTCTACTTCTTTTTCTTCTTTTTCTTCTTTTTCTTTTTCTTCTTCTTCTTCTTCTTCTTCTATGTATTTTGGTATAAATATTGCTTATAAGACAAAACTATGTAAATTTTACCAAACTATGTTAGGAAAATTTCATTTGCAATTTTTCTCAGTGTACCCATCATGTTGGCAAAAATTACATGTATTTATAATTTTTTAGTTCCACTTTCATTCAATTTTAATTAAAAATATTTTGTGTAAATACTGGCAAGCAAAACTGTTTTCGACTGCAAGTGATTATAAAGCTTCCTTTTTATAACCTTCCTTTTTATTATTATTGTTATTTTTTTTTTTTTGAAAACTATCATCAAACATAACCTACAATGTTTACCTTCTAAGTGGGTCACTTTCTTTCACTTCCTTCGAAGTGCGAAACAAATTTATAATCATTCCTTCATTACCATTTGTAATCAAATCATTTGCAATGATAGAATTGATATTTTTAATAATTCTTTTTATCTTTTTCACTTGTATATGAAAGTACTCTTGGTTCACTTTCATAGTTATATTACGAATTGGTCTGATGCAAAAGAAACCTATCAAAAATAAACTTAACGGAAATCTTCACACAATGTGGTTTCTAATCCAATAAGGAACATTCGTATAGCTTAAGATTTCTCTAAAAGCTTTACTTCGTGCGATGACCGGAATGTAAAAGAAGAATAAAAAAATCCCATTAGCTTTTAATAAAGCTGTACAACGACCCTCGGACTACCTCCCCTTTCTCTATTGAAATTGTAACAAAGAGCATAATAAACTTGTGCTTTAGAAAGCAAAAGAAAGTTCAGACCCCTTCGATCATCATTATACTTTACACTAATTTTAAGAATACTTAAAAATATTCTACATAACCAAATTGGAGATAATTTTGCTTTCTTTACTTCTTTCTGCCCTTTGAATTAAAAATTGGAATCAGTTGTTATTCTATTGTATTTATTTATTGTACTAGCTAAATATAGGCACCCTGTAGCACGAGAGCAGTCACCATGAAACTATAATATTACAAAAGAATTTTTATAAATAAAGACAGCTTAATATTAAAAATTAACTGCTAACCACATTAAAAATTGCTGATTGATGCACCGGGTTAAAAACCAACACTTGACTGCAACAATATGAAATTTTCGATGGACTGTCAACATGAAAAAATATATCTAAATGTGAAAAATCTTTTATTGGTAAAAATCACTTTGTCAAGGTGGTCATCTTTCTCAAAAGGTAATGCTAGTTGGACATATTTGCATAAGTGACTTATGGTTATAGTGTATAGACATTACACCCTGCGTCAAACAGGGATTCGGATATCTTTGATGTGACATTCGCGGGAGGGTTTTAAATGAGGGCCACTCATAACGAACCGGTGTTGAATGTCATGTGATCTTATATCAACATCGTATTACTTCATTTCCAGAGTATGCTTCCATACAAAAAAAGCTGCACTGTATTTCATACCTATTTAATGGAAATGCGCAATTTCCTTGAACGAAAACTTGATCTTTTCCAAAAACTTGTAGCGTGCATGATTTTGTTTCTTGTTGTTGTGTGTAGCATTCTGTGAAAAAATATTTTTTAAATAAGTGCATTATTTGATCTTTGTCCTCATCGTTCACAAAATGGATAAGGAAAATTCAGAGCATTAAACATTTGAGTTTCATCAGATAAGGCCACGTCATTTATTGTATAATAGATAACGATGCTCGTCACAATTTCGTTCAGGTATTCACAGTACGTGAACAGTTACGCACTTGTAAAAGTTTCTATTCAAACTGCAGTTTTTCGAAAAGAAGATACATAAAGCTTTTTTAAACTTTGTCAGCTTCGAAAGAAAAATATCTTCTTCAGGTAACTATAAGTATTTAACTATTTTTCAAATCCGGTTCATGTCTCATTTTGGTTTTATACATCAAATGTCAAATACTGAATCGTTTTTATCACCATAATCGTATTACATTTTTGAAATACTATGCATCATAAATGCGCAATTTTTGTCGTATCAATATGATCTTTAAAGTGATAGCTATTTGTACACTGAAAAATACAAATGACATATCAAATAAAAATACAAATACATCCATATGATTTACATGTTACATACATCCATGATAGTGTTAAATTTACGCGTATTAATTTATTACTGCCATATGTTTTAATATCTAACATCTGTAACCATGTCTTGTCATTTCTATCATTATAGAAAAGTCATTGTATATGTTTTATTGCGAAATAGTATATTGCAGAAAATGAGTGGCCTGTATCCCAGATTAGATGACAATTTTCGCAATGAAGGTGTTTGCCCAATATGCATGCTGGAAATGGAATTTACACCAAAATTTTCGTGTGTAAATAATCACGTGTTATGTCACCGATGCAAGCCTTATTATTTCTGCTGTCCAAAGTGCCGCTCGCCAATTGATATCGAAATTGCACCTTCGAATGTGAATCCTGTTAATCTACCACCACCGGTTCATTTTATGCCACACCCAATGCCAAGAGTTAATGTTCCGTATCCAACTCAAATGCCGATGCCAATGCCAATGCCGACACCTAGTGCACCAACTTCTGATGATTTTCATGCTCATGAAAGAAACACATGGTGCCCACAACCACCTACAGAACATCAAGTATTGATTCCTTGCTCTTATACTCGATTTGGATGCTGGGTCAAATTTCCGGAACATCTGAGAGAGATTCACGAGTCCAGGTAATTGAATCATGTTCTACATAGTATATTTTTTCATGGTAGTTTTACTTCTTTTAAGAGGCTATAGATTTTTCATGTAAATATGTAACGAAACTTCAATTTCTAAAATTTATTCTTAAGCCTAGTAATTGAGAAACGTCAGACTCCTCTGCTTCCTTGCCGAATTTCGCTCGTCGGACCAGAGTTCTTTTGAGAAAGCAGAGAAAAATTTACTACAGATACAAGCAATTACAAGATAGTTACTCTTAAAACAAACAAAACTTTTATTCAAAATTAAGAAAGTAGAATTTATACATTATTTACAAGTGATCTAAAACTAAATTAAGAAGAAGGCCTCGCAAAGGTTACATGATTTGCGTAATACGATCTAATCACAATTGAATATATGTGCGCTTTCTAATCGGATGCTGCGCCTAATTCCGAGCGGCTTACTACTCGTTGAATCGTTTTCCGCGTTAATTAACAAAAAAAAATAAACTAAAAGGGAAAATGAATAAAACAAAAGATTAATACGCGGCGAACCGTATATTCGTAATCGAATCTAGCCTTACTCGATTTTCTCGATGTATTTACACAAATGTATTCTTTATTTTATTTCTTGTGCTCCTCGATTCCTGAGCGTGGTCGTCGCGGGCCGGTGTTGGAAGATTTCACTCCCGTCGGTTAAAGTGATACGTTGGGTGTGCTTGGCGTCGCCAGGCACCATCGTCGTCGAGGCTTCGTCGACTGAATGGTATTACAACTCAGGAGAACTGCTCACTGCCGAATGCATCGTTCCCGCGATTCCACCCATATTTATGCCCTGCGCGATGCGTGCGCGGAGGGAGGCTCGCGCTGGTTGGCCGATCGCGCGGTGCCGGGGAAACTCTTTCCGATTGGATAACATCGAAATGTGGGAGGTATCTGAAATGGTCGTTTTATTAAAGCTATTCCGCTTTGGGGACTTAGTTCGCATGGAGACGTCCTCGTACTTGGACATCGCGATTTTTTCTCTCGAGGCGTTTATCGTTTCAAATAAGAGTATAATCTATAGTTGTTTCTAAAAGGTAGAAGAAGCATTTAAAAACTTGTATAGAAATTCGATAGAATAAATTGAATTATTATACCGTGGCCATTTTAGACAAAAAAAAAATGATTCATCTGATTATGAGTCAGAAAAAGTTTCTTAAAAGCTCAAATATATTGTTTACTATTAATTACTAATCGTACACACTTCGTATCAGACGCACATTATCTATAATGGGTATAACAAAAATTCGAAACAGCAGTGAAGAAATTTTAAATAATGTTATAAACATAAAATTGAATGGAGTAGTATAAGTATATATTATATAGTATTCAATATAATATGATGTGTTAAAAGTAGGAGCAATTTCTAAATTGATATCAAAGTGCAATAACAGTTATCAAGATTCACTGAAACACTTCGTGTATTCTTCCAAATAAGGTCTTTTAAAGATGTTTCACAATCAAGTTCAATTCTATTTGTAAAACTTTTTTATTTGTACGTTTCGATGGTCACACGACCATCCTCATCAGAACTTTATGACAGCTGAAAAAACTTCGTGTATTCGTTTCATATTGTTTCAATTATTTCTTATCTTTGCTGGATTGTTAATGTAAGATTACATAATCGATTGTCTGCATTCTTGAATAATTTCAGATGCCCGTTCCAAAATCATGAAGCAGAACAAGCTGGTGAAGGAGGAAGCTGCAGATACAAGGAAGCAGGATGCAATGCTTGGCTACCTGCTTCGAGTAGAGTGTCTCACGAAGATGATTGTCCTTACAAAGGCAGATTTGAAGAAATGGAAAAACTCCGCTCGTCTGTAGCATCTGTATCATTTGACAGTTACTCGTCTGATGGCTCGGATTATGATCCAGAAGAAATAGTGGACTGCAGATTCAGGAAATATGGTTGCATGGTAAGAATGCCTTACAGAAGGAAGAGAATACACGAAGAAAAATGCAATTGCCGTCAAGACGATGATTCCGAAGGGTCTTATGAAGAAGATCCTAATGAGCTGGTCGATTGTAAGTGGGCAAAATACGGATGTAAAGTTAGACCTAAATCTTGCCGAAGGGAAGTTCATGAACATAAATGCAATCATAAGCCGGATTCTTATTCAAGGCCAACTCATGGAGTATCATATGATTATGCTTAAATCCTTAAATCACAATGTATTCAATCCTACTGATGTGTGATACTTCTTCATACATTGTAACATTTAATTTCGATTGCTGTTTTGAGGATGTTGAGTAACTATAATATTAGATTCCTTTTTGTATTTCTTGAACACTTGACTATTTCGTTGTTGTGGAAAATATTTCTTACAATTTATTAATAAATTTTCGTTCATTACTTAATTGTATCATTTATTTTGCCTAACTAACCTATCGAATATCCATCTTTAATTATCTTTTAAACTTAGGAGCTTTGGGACTGACAAAAACCAACGCGTTCGAATCTTCTACAAGGAATCAAACGTAAGACTCAATTCACAAATCGAAAACATTCACTCATTATTATATATAATTTTGGGTATCCATAATTTTTCTTAATTGTGTTAAATAAAGCTTTATAAACAAATTCATTGACTTCCTCATCCCAAATCGGATTCTTCTTTCAAACTGATTAAAAACGAGATCAGTGAGGCTTCCTATCCTGACGAAAAACAAGTTATCAAAAGATGTAAAAAGAAAATAGTTTTAACACGTTCGTGCAAACAATTCTAAATCTCGTAACATATGTGTTTTTTGAAACGCGTATGATTACAATGAGTATAATGAAAAAGTCCATGAAAAACTGAGTGTAATTAAAATAGCCATTGTAATGTGAAGAAAAATGAGTAGTTTGTACTTTTTAGTACTTAGTGCTTGACGTGGAAAAGGATTATTTACTCCTAGGCTCCTCGTGAAAACAGTGAGGATGATCTTGAGCATGATCACCTAGAATAAGGAAGTAACGGTTGGGGTGAGATATATAACACCTGGAGGCTAATGGTACCTTTCCTCCCTTCAGCTCAAGCCATTTCAGTCTAAATGACACATACACAGTTACACAACCTATTTGTGACGACGACGTCAACGTGATGTGAAACAAAATCCACTTACGTTCCGTCGTTTTCATCATAAACTGCTTCGACGCCTTTTTATTGCCTTCAGGCTCCTTGTTACAGAGTAAAAGTTAAGCGCCTTTATTAATTTTTATACAACAGGTCAATCTGTAATTTTTTAAGATAATTACATCGCATACATGTCTAAAATAATATTTCAACTCTGCAGATGAAAATATTCAATTAAGGGAAAGAAAAGGAAATTTAGCATGGCTGCTAGTTCATTAAACAAACATTTATTTTTGTAAAAACTCCAAAAAAAAGTTTAAGCACATTCTTTTTCACCACTGTATTTTCTCCCCTAGGATAAGTACTGTGATGTGGTTTTACTTCTCACAAAATTACGACTTTTTAATAATAAGCAACTTCAAAAATTACAAAAGCACAAGCAGATGTTATATTTTTTAATTTTATTTAACATACTATCAAATTATGAAAAATTATAAAATTAGATTAAACTGCCTGCCAGATTGTCATTTTAGAAAATAAAAATTATATAACGTTGAATAAAGCTAACTCAATAATTTCTTCCACATGCAGGAGCATTGATATTTTGACATTAACTGTCCACCAGGAATCTCCAGGGATGCTTTTCTCATTTGTAACGATAAGCGCCTTAGAAAAAAATTGAGATCTCGAAATGACAAATTTGCTCAAAGATGGTCAGGCAGAAACTAAGTTCCAAGAACGAAATAGTTTTAATAAAACTACTGTTCTCGATAGTCCCCACGAATCATGTATTCACCAATCGCTACGTGATTCCCCGGCATCGCGTCACCGACCAATCGACGCGAGCCTCACTTTGCGCACGCGTCGCGTAAGGCATAAAAGACGGCGCGACCGTGAGATCCATGCATTCTGGACTCGACCGTGGCATAAGCTACATCGTAGGTGTGAGACAAATCGTACAGACATTGAGCAGTGAATTTTGTGACATTAAATATTAATAGTTTTTCAATTAAGATATAAGCTAACATAATAAGTGACCATCAAGGATTTACTATACAAAACTCAGCAGCCAGTAGGCTGTCGAGTAGCATGGGATCAAATAGTCCCAACGACAAAAACAGGACCATTGGAAAATCAATCAAATGTAGACATGGATTTTAAAAAAAGATCAGGACCTGGAGGATTTGAAGCGCACAACAAATTTTCAGTTCTACAAGATAACAGCATGACGATGATGCAAACAAAATAGATGTCAGCATAGAGAAACTATCAACTGGAAAAGCTAAAAAACAGCCTCCGATAATTGTTGCTCAAAAGATTGCAAATGTGAAGGACTTCATTAAAGAAACAAATGGTACGAGTGAAGATAAATTTTCTATATCAATTCGAAAATATTTTTATGCTATTTATGCTAAGAGTTTAAAGGATCATCAATGTATTGTGCAACTAACTACTCCTTGACAATTAAACAAAGTTTTCTACCTACGCAACTAAAGAAGAAAAAACTATAATCTTAGTTATAAAAGGATTGCCACTCTTTGAAACTGAGGAAATAGTAGCAGATCTCAAGTCTCAAGGTGTTGCAGTTTCAAAATGCATTCAAATGAAGACATCAGCTGATAACCTCAAGCAAATCCTTTCTATATGGTTAGGCTTAGTGAAGATGCAACATCGAGTGATGCGTTTAAAATCAAATACATTTTATACATTAAAGTCAAGTGGGAGAAATACAAAAATAAGAAGTAAGCTACTCAATGCCAGATGTCAACAGTGAAAAAAAGCTGAAGTTATAGTTAATAATTTTGAAAAAGTTCACGAACTTACTGCTAATTTTGGCAATAAAGAATTTGACAACGAAATACTAAAACAATCTCAAGAAACCATTATATAAAAATAAATCATGATGAAATTTAGTTCGTAAAACCATGAGAAATTAAGGATCTAATCACTAAGACAAAATCTAATAAAGCTCCGGGACTATAGATAAAATTCAAAACACTATTTTAAAGCAACTTCCTAAAAAAGCAATTGTCCAACTAAATTATATATTATAACAAATTCTTTTACATTTATAACTATTATTTTATTTAATTTTCATTTACTTTTATTTACTTTGATTATTAATTGACAGAATGGGTTATAAAATAGCTAAAGATTTTATTCAGCGCCAACAGGGTGTTCAGTGGTCAGGGAAAATTCAGTAATGTCAGGGAATTTCATTGAAAGTCAGGGAAAAGTTTAACAATAAAGAAAATTAAACATTTTATTCGTAATAAATTTTTTTTTACAAATTTTTTAAGGAAAAAACATGTACAAAAAAGCCAGGGAAAAGTCAGGGAATTTTTGTTTGGAACCGCCCTGGACACCCTGGCCAAGTTATCTTTTTTATTAATAATTACATTTAAGAATTATGATTCTTAAATAGGATTAAACAAATATGGTCATAAATAGATATTTCGGTTATATTCGCTCTCAATTTTATTTTAGTTAACTATATAGTGTTTTGCTAGAGAACAGGCTTAAAAACAATAACCAGAACATTTTACTAAAAAGGGTTCACTACAGTATGTCTAATTTTTATGCAGTAAGTTGATCTCGTGGCTTAATTTCACATATTTTAATCCACGTTGTCTACTTAGGAAAATAGAAAATGACAGGAAAAAAAAGATGACAATGAATGTAGTGAAGAAGGTGAAAAACAAGATTAAGATGATAAGAGTGCTTTAAATTTGGACGAGTCAGAGAACAAAATGGCGAATAGTGTAAAAAAAGATGTAGACACTACAATCTATTGTAAGTATATGAATACATGATTCGGTTTTTTAGAAATGTTTCTTATAGTTTTGAATCACTTCTCGTAATTCAGAAGATTTCTATTTGCATTAAGAATTGTTTTCCATATAGTATAAAATCAACAACAAAAATCCGGTCTGTAATTTCACTGTTGACGAGCATATAATCATCACATTCCCTTTTTGATTGAGAAAAAAGTCAAAGCTACACTCTCACCACGGGAAATCTCGGAATTCACAAGAGGATTCAGTCTCTTCGAACTAAATAAATATCGAATGATTCAAGTCGAGAAAATCTCCCTTTGCAGGGGTCGTCAGGTCCGTTACGAGCAAAGGGTCAGAACTTTGGCGAATATTTCGACATCCAGATGGAAAGGACAGAGGGAAATGGGGACACTTCACTTGGGAAAGACTAAGACGGATAAGGATACCATCCTAAATAGATAGAAGAACAAGTGATTGAAAGTAGAGTTGAATTTTCCAAATATTTGTTTTTCTTATATTTGCTATAAAATTAGTAATGCCTGAAACTTGTTTTTTTATGTAACTTCCTTTGCATTCTAGACTCCTACACTTTACAATACCAATTTTAACTTTGAATTCCAGTAATTTGTAACTAAGCTATGATGTTAATCAATTTTTCACTAATAATTAAATTACGACCAATAAAATAATTGTTATTATAGAGGAAAAAGTATTAGTTTCATGCTATTAATAAAAGCTCCGAAGAACAAAAATTATGCTGATATAATTTTATAGCAGCAGGCAATTATCGAAGCAGCTTCTCTTTCTCTGGATTAATTTCCATCTTGAAGAGAGGGGCCTAAGCAAATTACACCCCTGGGGAGGCAGATCCAAAAGACACAACTTTAATTAAAAGACAGGTACTTCTAGAATTTCTTCAATAATACCATACCTATAAGAAAATCTTTTCAAATTGCAGAATTTTTGCGCTGAATATTAACAATAGCAAGAAAATAATGGTGGATGATGAAAGCATGGTATTCGAGTCACAATGGCGGGTCACAAATCCAGAGTCAAGGATTGCCCTAATGCATGAATTCTGACAGTAATCCAATGTTTTGAATGGAAGCCATAGGGGTTCTCGGATATTATGGGATTGTAGTCAGCTCAACCCTCCCAACAAAACAACTCTGATAACCTGTTATCGTTATAGTTCACCTAATGTCAGAGACAATGATGAAATTCATTTTCATAAATGAAATTGCTCATCATTGTACAATGTACATAAATCTGTTTAAATAATTGTGGTGATTAAAAAAATACACAACATATTGCATCATTGTTACTGATAGCCACCGTTTGATTTTAATGAATATAATACTTTGGTTATGTAATGTTTCATGACGTAACAATACCCTTAAAATTAAGAAAGAAAACTTGGTTAAAATCCTAAAGAAATCATCAAAAGAATATTCCACTGTTCATCAAAGTCAAAGAACAAGAGGGATGTGAACATTGTGTTGAAGATTATGATGTTCTCACATAAATATAACAGCCTAAAATGGTATCTGGTAGTCCAAAAGTATACAGTTCATCTGGACACGCAAGGTCTATAACTCACGGAAACCTTTTGCTTCGAAGAAAAAAGCATGTTTCAATTTTTTTAAGAATTTTCCTAATACCATCAAGTTGGTGAGTGTATGTTTGTTATTTTTGTTACAAAGCATTTTTTTACCTCTATAGACCTGTAGTAGTATCTAATGGTGTATTAAATATTAAAGAAGTTAATTTAGCGAACAAAAAGAATGAAGATGCAAATGAAAAGAAATCAGACCACTCTGGGCGTTTGTTCATATTTCAATAAAACATTTTCACACGATGAAAGTAAAATTGCTTTACTTGATGAACAGAAGTTTTCCTTCCACGAGATTAAAATGTTTAATACAACCCTTTAAAGGAGTGGAAAAATATTCATGACGATGAGGCTGGCACTAGCAAAATAAGAAGGGATAGGAAGAAGAGGAACAGATTTAATGAAACGCAAAAGAACTTTAGCATTGGATGTATTCTGTAATGCAAATTCTCTTAAGCTCAAGAAGGAATGAAAAATGAAAATGCTTGAAAGAAGAGAAAAAGCAAAATCGTCCATCGAGCGATTGCTAATCCGATTTAGAATTCCTTCACAATCCCTGCACTTGGATCACGTCCTTAACGTTTGGCACGACGAACTTTAAGAAAAGAAACTAATTTTCTTTTCTTAATTACGCTTGGGACTCGGCCGATGATCAACAGAAACGCATGTCCTGAATCTTAAATTTGTCATGAAAATTCTTGCCTAATTATTCAAATGGAGGCCAAAATTTAAAATACTTTGATCGCATTGCTTGTTCTTTGAAGACGAATAATCGATGTACAATTTATCTGCGTAAAATTAATGCTACCCTCGAATTCAAATGTATGTGAATTCAAATATCTATACCAAGACAAAATGCGTGCAAAGAGATGATAGGAGGGTAATCCCAGCTGCACAAAAAAAATGCTTGCACATGTTGAAAGTATAATTGTTGCTCCTCTAAAAGATTATTCTATACGAGGGGAAAATTAAATTGCAGCATTACAGTCAAATAATTTCAACATTTCACATGGCTTTGCTATTCTTTTGTGTGCATTTCATGAAACAAAAGAAAACATTATGGATATTTAACGTCAATTAAAGAACAATTTTCGACTTACGGATTAAATGCTGAATAATATACGTTTTTTTTGACAATTTTACATAATATGAAACATTAAAACATTAAATATTCAAATATAAATAATTTACTTTTTTTTACTTTTAGTTGCAAATATATATGGGCTGCAAGAAAAGTAAAAAAAAATCCCATTCGTACATGTAGTATTAAAATTATATAAAAATTGTGTAACGATAAACGCCTCGAGAGGAAAAATCGCGATGTCCAAGTACGAGGACGTCTCCATGCGAACTAAGTCCCCAAAGCGGAATAGTTTTAATAAAACGACCATTTCAGATACTTCCCACATTTCGATGTTATCCAATCGGAAAGAGTTTCCCCGGCACCGCGCTAACGGCCAACCAGCGCGAGACTACGTCCGCGCACGCGTCGCGCAGGGCATAAATATGGGTGGAATCGCGAGAACGAGGCATTCAGCAGCGAACAGTTCTCCTGTGTGTTAATTCAGTCGACGAAGTCTCGACGACGATGCGCTGGAATGCAACAAATCGCAGGAATTTATTTTGAACATACTCATTACGTAGTAAATCCTCATCTTGATACGAAAATCATACTACCGAATTACAAACTAAATGTGATCTAATAAGGGAAAAATAAAGAGCCTTTAGTACAGATAAGTTTTTAAAATTACGTGAATTTCTCGTAACAAACCCGAGAGCAGAAAGAGCCTTGTTAACCCTGCCCGATATCTGATCACTAAAAGAAAAGTCGCAAGTAAATTTTATACCAAAATCACGAATGTAAGTAACCCGCTTGAGCCCAATACCATCAAAGCTATATATAACTTTTTATTTTATTTGTTTATAAACAAATGACACCGGGTATCTCAGCTTTGAGAAAGTCATAGACATTTTTCAATATTCAGAGAAAGATCGTTAATAGATGTCCACTCATACAGACGGTCAAGATCTGATTGGATGTGGTTGAAATCAAAATTGTTGATAATGGATTTATAAATTCTTTGTAACGAATACAGCCATTGCGATTTCGTGCGCAATGATGGTCGGGCAGAAACTAAGTCCTAAGACGGAAATAGTTTTAATAAAACTACCGTTTCCGACAGCCCCACGAACGAGGTATTCGCCAATCGCAACGAGCTTCCCCGGCATCGCGTCACGGTCCAATCAGCGCGACCCTCGCTCTGCGCACGAGTCGCGCTGGGCATAAATATGGGTGGAACCGTGAGATCGGGGCATTCGACGTCGAGCAGTGTAACCGCTACGTCTTTTTGGTACGCGATATACTCACAACGAGCGAAAACGTACGAGGCGAGCCACAGTGGGAAAAAAGTGGAATTTACTGTTCAAAACATCCTACAGACTTTAATTCTTAACCGATTTCCAATTTTTTTTTTTAAAAAAAAACCAGAATTTAATTCCAAACAAATCTATGGTCGTCAATTTTTTTTCGTTTTTCGTTTAACAATCATCTATTGTTAATTTCCAATATTTACGAAAAAGTTGTATGAAATTGCAAAATTTTCGATATTTCGCAACGTTTTATTACCAATAACGTTAAAATATAAAGTAAAATAAGTTTATAACAATATTGCAAATTGTTTAAACAAATTATTGTTGAAAAATAAAATTTGAAAAATTTTTTTGTCTAAAATTATTGTTGTTTTTTTTAATGTTGTAAACTATAAAAATAAAAAGAACAAATCAATTCAGGTTAAGAAAGTTGATAGTAAGGTTATAATAGTTAATCAAATCTTATAGAAATTTAATTTTTTAAATATTTTTTTTCATAAAATGCTCCTGCAATGAAGCAGTTTTTTTCTAATATTTTTGAATTAATCATATTTTCTGTATTGGGCAATTAATGCGCCAATGGTCAATTTCCCACTGGGTAGTAACGTTATTTTAAGATGTCAATGTTATTTTTCGTTTATAATTACCATGTTATATTTTATAATCTTATTAATATACGAGTATATATATCTTATATTATGTTATATTTATAGTCCCTAAAATACTATTATATGTATATCATATCGACCATTAGTACGAATTATACATTTAACGCCAACAGTACAATTTTTAAAATCGACGATATCAAGCAATTCAATTATTTGGGCACTAACAGTACAATTTCTATTAACAACGGCAGCAGTTTGAATCTCAATATTGCAAGTTTTATCAACAACAGTTTCATAATTAGTTATTTGTACAAATAGAATCTTACACTGCACTGAGTTGGCTACTATCTTAGATAAATTCCTACTTGTCTATAAACATCGTTTGGGCCAGAAAGATCTCGTCAGCAGACTAATAAACCAGAGATTAAATCTCCGAGTATTTTTGGAAACAAGCTAGAAAAAACTGCTGTTGCATCAATTTTAGTTACAATGTTTTTGAAAATCAATTATATTGGTAACACAATTGTTTAAAATTGTTTATGGAAATGAAATAGTATTAGGGATGCATATTTGTACCAAGTGCTTGAATGTTGTGTAATTTATTGATGGTAATTAAACGAGTAAACGTCAACACCGGCTGCGAGTCGATGACCAACGGTTAGTGCGTGAGTCTCCTATTAATGGCCGTTTTTATCTTTATCCACCGCACTTTATGCTCTTGCACACAGTTTCAGTAATTTATTAATAATATTGCTTTAAAATCAATGTAAATTAATTTCAAGTTTATTAAATAATAATACTGATTTATTGAAATTATATTTAGGTAATTAAGTGTTAAAATTAAGCAATAATTTGAGAAAAATTACAATTTAATTGCGATAAGTAGTGCATTTGAAAACCTACATACTCCCACATGAAAAGAGTTGTACACAATACCTTACTTAATAGTGTGTAATGTGAGCATGCGCTATTGTTATGTTAAATGTCTGTACTTTTTAAACGGAATCCTTAATTTCCCCTTTAAAATAACGTAAATGGTATATTACTTTGCAGTTAGTTCCGGAGTTTTAAAAGCTCTTTGTGCTTGAAGCAGTCAATTTCACACGTATTAGTATGATGATTTGTTCACTGAATGCACTTAGCCATCTCATATTTTGAATCAGTGAAATTCCATTGTTAGCATGTATAGCTAGAAGTCAAGAAGACGTAAAAATAATCCAAACATGGTTGGATTTTATTTAATCAAACCGAATTATTTATTTATTTATTTATTATTATTGTACAATTAATAGTTTCTAGTCTTTTAAATTTGCAATTCAGGATACACATTTACAAACAAGAATCGGTTGAAATGGTCATTCAGAGCTTATCTAGCCATTAGTAACATTTAAATTGGTAATTCCTGACCACTCATTTAAGGGAGGTCGAAGTACAAACTCTGTACATGTTGAAACATGTATATTCATGTCTCAACTCTACAATTTCATGAACAAATTAAAATTTTATTGAGAATTCTGTTTTAATTATGTAAGTATATAAAATATCTTTAGAAATGTATAATTTTTATACATGTAATTATCTTCTTTTAACAACGATCTCTTCCCAAATTCAATAAAGAACCAGCTATAAAGATTAAACCACAAGTAACTCTGAGGATGCAACTCTGACTTAGGTTTTAAAGTTTCCTTCTTATATCTTAATTTTCAAAAATTATTTAATCTTGCTTTTATTCAAATAATTTTCTTATTATTGACAGAGAATATGGTTTTCATTGAGTTGTTTTCAAAGTTAAAAATATGTAAAAAATAATTGAGCTGATAGTAGTAACACAACACTGAGAAAACGACTCGGTTAATATAGCACCTGCAAACTTAGTTGCTGAATTTAACCGAGTAAAACGGTTATTTATAAACAACTGATGATTATAGTGAAGCATGCATAATACGCAAGTGCGCAAAAATTTTTTAAAAAATTAATCAAATTTAGCTGTACCGGAGCTTGATGATTTTGTCGTACCAAATAAAAACTTCATAAGTCTGGCTCATTTTGTTACCTCTAAAGCAAAAAATAAATTAAGAGAAACAAATTCTTCTGCAGTAGAATTAAACTTGACCTATTTAAAAAGAATTGTATTTTCTCCCAATAACTCAATTCAATTAGCTCTTTTTGATCAAAGTAAAATTCAAATTAAAGCATTTAAATTATAGAAATTCAAATACTCTTTTAAAAGCTCTGAAATTGATGGTCCGTAAACTCCATTGCATTTTGCTCCTTTATTACTTAATGAGAACAGAATAAACTTTAATATCAATTAAAGTCAAGGTTTTTGAATCTTCTAAAACTCTGTAATTAAACAATTTTCTCGCTTTGATTTATGTTATTGTGCTTTCTAAAAGCAAATAAAACATAAATGTATGAGCAAGTTTTTATTCTAGCAGCATCAATAAATCTCTAAAAGCAAACATAGAATATTCATGTATGAGTCGCAGCTATTCAATTGATAGAGTTAAATTTAATGCAAAATTCAGAGAAATTGAATGACATGAGCAATATTGCAGTTGAAAGCTGTTTGGAAACATCAAGAGTTTTAAACTTTTTCCGTAATAAAACAAAAGCATATTTCTTTACATTTTTATGAAAATAGTTTCCATGTATAAAAAATACATCGAAACTATTTTCATAAAAATGTAAAGAAATATGGCTTTTCGCTTAATTTTTTATAAACTGTGACTATAATTTCTTTACTTTTGACTTATTTTAATAATCACACTCGTCATAATTCTACCTCGTTACAAAACATTGAATGACTAATAACATAATTTGTTGCAAAAAAAATCGCACATTTTGAATACACTCTCATTATTGATGAGAATGTAACAAACTCTTTTTAACTACAATATTAAGGAATAACTTTCAAATTTAAATGTTCTGATATTTTTAATATGTACTTGTTCGATTAAGTTTTTAGCACCACTTGAATGAAATTTATTTACGAAGAATTTATTTATTTAGAGCTGCATTTGTTCCATGAAAACCTTGAGTGCATTCTGATATGTACAACCGACTTCATTGTTCTCGGTTTATAGAGAAAATTCAATAAATACTTCAATAGAAATTTCCTACCATTGATAAACGCTATTAAAGAAATAAAGGGATTCAGAGGCGTTCATTTTAGTGCGTTAACCAACCTTTAAAAATGGTGAATAGAGGTACTTTCGAAAATCTGGTGACGCAGCTGCGTTCAAGTCGAAAGCAATCACGTCGCAGACTCTGGTGTTTTTTAGCCCTCACTGTCGAACCAATCATCGATTCTTTCAGAGACTTTATGCTAACGGTAACGATTTCGTGTCAGGTGCCGCGAACGTCGCTTCAAGTATGGATTATTAGCAATTTGTCAAATTGGCGTCAGGACCAACTCAGCGATTTTAAACAAAGCTAACTATTTTATCGATTTTTTCTCTGTCTAAAATGATAAACTTTTAACATGGCTGTTTTTCAATACTATTTTTTCATTTCTCTGTGTTGGCAGATAACTAAAAAGGAAAAAGTGTATGAGATGAAAGTGAAAATTGTTTTCGAGATGTTGATTATTCAATTTATTCAAAATAATACACGGGCTTACAAAATGCCTTTTAACTAAAAATTAAGTGATAAATTTTGGTCTACCCAATATTAAGATTATCTAGATCTAAATAATCAACGAGGTGGCATTGTTAATAGCTCAAGACTTTGGATCGCAGTGCACCAATAAATACTTGCAGCGCGTAACTAAAAAAATCAAGATCATTACAATAAGTTGCCTCTTTATATAACCAATAAATAAATAACATAATCTATAATAAACAGAGTTTTCACCATAACTTGTTCTGTAATTGACAGTTTTAAGCCAGGAATGGTTTCTTAAAGTTTTTAAAGGTGCTGAGAAACTAAAGTTAGAAAGTTATGATGCTATCGCGAAGTAGTCGATCGATCGATATGTGCTGCCCTCTCGCGTCGATCCTAAATTTAAGAGCGCGCATTATTTAAAAAACGTTATAAATCCATAACTAATTTAAGAAATAAACTCATATCGCATTTGATTTTTACGTCAATAAAAATTATGCAGATATAAGAAACAAACCAATGAAACGGAATCAGAATAGTATAAATGTATTAAAAGAGTATATATTAAAAGAGTATATATTAAAAGAGTATATATTAAAAGAGTATATATTAAAATTAAAATGTACATTTTTAGGGAATTGTGTTGCCTGCTTATTTTACATAGATGATGGGTAGTCGCTGACATTTCTTCCATTAGAGTAACCCTCTGCAAAATGGCACTGAGGCACTTTTAACCCTCAGAAGAAGAAGCCTTGTCGGCGTTGCTGAAATTACATTGAACTCACAAAGGGTTGATGGAAGACTTTCATCACTATTCCAACTTACATAGACCATTGTTCAAATCTAAGTCGCGCAGCGTCTTCCGATTAACAACAAGCACGAAACTCATTTCGACGATTTCAACCTGCGAATAACAGCAAGACATTGTCTAAAATCTTTTAAGTGCCTCGTCTTCCAAAAGTTGAGTACCTTGAATGATAATTAGAAATTCCATTATTCGAACCAGTCATGTCTCTAAAGAAGCGTGTCCTTTTATTTAATATTTACAGCAACAGAAAAACATTTTTATTTCAAATAAAAGTTAAATTTAATTACTTCTTAACTATTGTTAAATAAATGAGCAAGAAGTGTAGCAATACTGAAATGAAATGCAAGAATGAAGTGCAGGAATGAAGTACAGAAATGAAGTGCCGGAATTAAGTGCAGGAATGAAATTAAAATAGTAAGAATTAAATGTGAGTTCAAGCGGTATGTGATTAAAAGCTGCTCGAATATGGAAGCAATATAAGAATAAATTTTGAACAACTTTGTTGTCAAAACGAAAGAAGTATCTACATAAAATAAGGAAATATGGAGTGCAAATGTGAAGCCTTCGGAAACACTCGCCAAATATGAAAGTAAATGAATCTTGGATCGAGTGGAGCGAGGAAGAAGGAAGATATAGGGTCAGCCTATTTAGTAGACTGCGTCAGCTATGTCAACATTATATTACACCACAGATTCCCAAGAGAGTGCTACTATACATACGAGGATGTAACGAGGGCGAATGGATCACAGAAGTGGTTTTTTAAAATATGAATAAGACCAGTGTTGTGAAGAAGGTGCCTCCCAGAGGAACGCGAACACCAAAACACTTCCTTTTTTATGTATTCAGCGAAACAGCAAAGATCTTCCCCGCGTCTAGTTAAGAATTCTGGATACAACAAATGTTCAAAAAGCAGGGATGTACAAAAGTTAATTTTCTTAGACTTTGACCTCCGTAGAATGTTATTGTATTATGCATGAAAGAATTTAATAATACCTCAACGAGATAGTAATAGCTTTTTGCTATTTTATTTTGTGCTATATATAGCTATTTTATTTTATTTTGTGTACTTGCGTACAGAATCAAAAATGTAGAAAGATTGCATTTCTTGATTTACGAATCATTTTGTATATGATATAAAATTCTGAAAAGTGAAACATTTTGAATTCAACCGTGTACGAAACCTGGACTGCAATACTGCGATAGAAGGTCTGGACGGCCAATTAGTTTTTGTAGAGCCCTCAATAGGAACGAAGTATATGCGAAGATCTGCAAACACCACTTCAAGTCTGGAACCAAGGGCAAATCCAATTTACCATGCTATTGGAATATACGATCTCTTGCAGATTCACTTCTTCATTCTGAAAATGCATTATGGATATCTTCTTGCAAGAATTGTTTGTAGGAATCAAATTAGGTGGTCATCTAGAATATGAGTGCACTTTTTAAAACAGTTTTGAATTGTCAAGTATAAAATTCAATACTAAATTACATTTTTCAAAACGTAATAACTAATACTGAAAAAAGAAGTATTGTCTTCAGCCCATTATTGGCTGGAACCATTTACATAATGTGTCAATGTGGACTAATTTTAAGAACAAAAACTGACTTAGTTTTGTTGCAAGCAACAAAGTTAAAATTCTCTCTTAATGTGTGAACTTTGTTAATTTCTTAAATCTCAATTGTTCGTGATTGCAACCATTTTTTAAGTGTTAACTTAAACACTTCATTCTGCATTTCTTATAATAAACTATAATTAACAGTGTAAAATTATATTGACCTTTGATACTATCGACAAATTGTGCAAACGGAAGTTCTTAATTCACTACAATGGAATCATAACTTTCGAGAAATATAAGTGTTTCAAAAATCATCGAAGGAGTACAGTTTAATAATTCAATTCGTCATTGTTATTTGGGACAGCCTTTGAATCCATTGACGACAACAATTAGCCAAGATGAACATATAGTGAGACGGATCGCGAATTTAGCTGGACAAATGTGATAGCTCGAAATATTTTGAATAAATTCTCACGTAACTTAGCATCTAGTGGTTTTTGTGGTCTCTGATTATAAATCCGAAGTCAGTTTTTGGAAATTCAAAATGGCAGACCAAATATGGAGGATTACATTTTTTACAATTGTTTCAGTTTTATGAAAATGAGGTTGCAGAGAATTTCGTAGTTTCCGATTGAGAATCTGATGTCAATTTAAATTTAAATGCCCGATACAATAAGGATTTTTTTCTTTTAAACTTACACATAATTTTAAATGTATTTTTTTGATTAAAGAGTATTTATAAGTTTAATTTAAAAATGTGATTAGTTTAAATCATATATGGTTGATTCAAACATAAAATATGTTTAAAACTAGTAAAGTAAGTTTATTACAAACAGAATATATTTTGAAATTCAATATATTAAGTCAAACAGAAAAATATGTTTAAATGAAACTTAAATCTGTTTGACTGTACTTATAACAAAGTGAAAATAAGTTTAAATCAAACATATTATGTTTGAATCAAACACATCGTTCTCTCAGAGCAAAAAATATATAATTTATAGCATAGATGTTAAGTTCGTCTTTTTACGAGAAGACTGTGTGAACGGTAATCATTAAATTGTTTCAAAATTTTTAATATTTTTTTTTTCAAATAACTAAAATTAATTTCTTAAAGCATTAATAACTAATATATTTTAATATATTTATTTTAATATATTTTAAATATATATATATTTAAATTATCGTTCTTGCCATACTGCCTTCAGATAAAACAGTTCTTACCTTTTATCGGTTCAATATACTCTCTTTTTGCAAGCTGCAGTCGGTAAAAGAAGGTGAGAAGTAAATTAATTTTCTCGTAAATTTCTGAGTGAAATTACTTTTAAAAAATTATAATTTATTGTGAATGGAATCTTTATATGTTAATGCATCCACAAAAACTATGAATTCTTTAATCTGTCTCTGTCAATAGTAACTATCTGTTGATAAGAGAGTGCTTACCCTGCAGAGCTTTTGTGTAAATTCCCTGCAAAAGCTCAATTCAACTGTCGGTAAAAAAGTTCACTAACTTCCAGCAAATATTGACACTGGATTCTCTTATCAAGCAACCGGTATTTTTGCCTTGAACGAGAATTTACACCCCAGTGCTCAAAAGAATCATCCAAATGGAAAATATGCAAGGCAAAGGATCATAAGCCGCTTAGTTAAATGATTCTAAAAGCATCGTAGTTTATTATTGAAATACTTTAACATTTGTGAAATTTCTTCTTTTTTAAAAAGATGGTTTGTAGTATTGACCAGAATATGTTGTAGTCATTTGTTGTTCAGTTTTCTCTTGTTAATTTATTTACTTAACATTGAAATAAATCGTCTTGAATATCAAAAACAGAATCAAAATGAAATTATGATTTAAAATGGTGTGAAATTTATGTTATTTGTAGTTCTATAACAAAAATGTAATGTTAATGTTAATCTAATATACTTCTCAAATGAATTAATTATTTAGTTGGAAAAAATCTTTCAGTTTTGTTTGCTTTTTGATTTTACTGTTCTTTATGTGTTTCAAAGTTCATTGTGTCAAAAATTTGTAGAAAAATTAACTTTTCTAATTAACTTTTCTAATTGATTAAGAAATATTTTTATATTAGTAGATGGTGCAAAAATAGTAAAGATTAGAAAAGAAAGGTTTTCTGAAATGCAATCCATCTTTTTTCAACCCAACTTAGAATTCTTTCTACCAACTGACCGTATTTTCTTTTAAATTTTTCAACGAATTCAAAGTGCAGAAAATAAAATGGAGTGTGCCTTGTAATAATGAAAGTACTTCAAACAAACGTGCAGGAAACTCTGCAAAAGAGTAAAAGGAAATGAAAATCGTGACATTTACATTCAGGTAAATTCTTTCAAGAGGACCTTCTTTTTTATTACAAAAGTCCTAAATCATTTAAGAAACAAAAAAGTTAATGATCACTTACTATGATGATGAAGTATTCGAGCATCTAATAAGATACAACTTCGTTTGCAGATTCCAAATTCGAAAGTTTATGCTTTTATGTCTTGTGTATCTTTTTCGGTTGATTCGTTGACATTTTTTTCATTTACAATTCACGTTCCCAAACTGAGAAAAAGAATCGTGTCTGAGCAACGTCTGGATGGGAATGATTTATGGCAAATAACAATTGTCAATCAGACAGTACACTTCACTGTTTGGGCAGGAATGATTCCATTCTAAACAATAGAGAGTGCTGTCTGTTTGACAATTGTTACTAGAAATAAATCATTCCTATTCAGACGTTACTCAAACATGATTCTTTTTCTGATTGCAGGTGGTGAATATAGGGAAAAACGCAGGAAGTCCAGAATATTCAATTTATATCGAGACAGTTAAACTTTTATTTTATTTTATGTTGAGCCTTTATTTTATCTTATATTTTCATTTGTTAACTTCCTTTCTTATTTTATAGAATATATTTTGCATTATAATCCGGTCACTGTGTTATCACTGCCTACACCTTTTTCCTTAGACTTAAGAATTAAAGATTAAATGTCAACCAGTTGGTTAAGATTCATTTTGCTATTTAATAAATTACATCTTAAGTAAAATCAGCCAGCTGGCATAGATTCTTTTGAAAATAGACATTTTCAGCTTTCTTCAAGATCGCCTGGATATCACATAAGCGAATTCAGAAGCATAATTATATGCACATCATTGCACATGGAAAATATTATAAGGAACATATAAAAATTTAAAAATAAATACAATTACTACATAAAACGTTACATTACATTAAAATACAATTTCCGTACAAAATTATTTTCATTATTTTTAAAATAAATAGACAACAGTATGATAAAATGCACGATTTACATGAACAAATATTAAATCAAATCGAGCGAGATAATATCGCTAGTAGTTCATTAATTATACGAAAAACCAGGAACATACACAAAATCTAAGAAAACATTAAATAAAAGTAAATTTTTGCTTTAAAGTTTTTCAAAATGTAAAAATTAGTATTTCGTTTTTATGATTTACAATAATAAATATTTATAATATGATTCTGTCAACTATTTCTTTAAAAATTTGTTTTTAAAAGTTTATTTTGTAAATAACTAATAATAATTAAGTAAGTAATTGTTTAAACACTCTAGCTTAACAATTAATATTTTTTGAACTATAACTATTGTAACTTATACTAAGTTACTTTAAAAAATATAAAACAAATGCCAATTTATAATCGAAAACTTTACTTTTAGTATTAAATTGTTTAAACCATTATAAAGCATATACCACATGTCTCGTTCCTAAACCGGGGAATTTGTATTAGTGTTATCATTTAATTTATTATATAACTACACAAAAACACCTTAAATATTATTAGTGTTATCATGTTTAGAAAAAGATAGCATCTAAGAGACGACGATATAGTTTAAAATAGGGATCTTTAAATCCATAGAAACATTGAAATTAAATTAATATTTGCCACCTGTTTTCAGATTTTAATTCTTTTCTCTCTTTTAAACTTATTATACCTTTTCTTTCATTATAATTCACTTCAATTCTTACTATTCTTATTAAATATTTATAAATTTTTTTTTATGTTCGTCACATAATAATAATTATTGTAGGTATATTGACACCACAACTATGGCTCATGCCACCTCAACTGTGACAAGAGATTTTCATTGATTTTTAGAAACGTAAAAACTTTTATGAAAATCTGTAGTTCACAACACAAAATAACTCTTTTAACCTTTTTTTAAAATTTTAATTCTTTATTAGTTTTTTTCGCAATAATTTTTATTATCTAAGCTGCTTATTCACTTTTTATGTAAAAATAAGTTAGGATAATACCATTTATAACAGTAAAATAATAATTCTGTGGACTAAAAGTTGACTTTTAACAAACGAAGAGTAGAAAACTTCAGATCAATTGACTTAATCTTTTCACAAAAATGAACTCTTTCAGAAAATAATTTCAAAACGGAGTACCTTTTTCAATAAAAGGACCACGGATAAAGTATTCCCATAGAGAATGTAATGGTGTACATAGTATAATAATATGTATAATCATAATAATATAACAATAATAATATAATAATAATCCTTCGAAAAGAATCCAAGATATGCCCTTTTCGAATTTAACGATTCATTTTTCTACAATTGTTTCCCATGGATAAAAGTAGTAGAAAATATATACGCATCTTCTTACACAAGTTTTCCATATTTTAAAAATTTTACAACTTTAGGCTATGCCGAAGGCAAAGATTCCCGTTAAAGGTAAATTCAAACGTGAGTATAATTTTATTGTAGCATGAAATTTCACAAATACACGAAATTGAAGTGATGCACAAATAATTGTTTATCTACAAATATTTTTCTTCTGCTTAAATATTTTTGAAATGTTTGTTTTTGAGTTTTCAATTTTCTTACATTTGTTCATTTTTTCATTCGGTGTTCTTTTTAACTTAAAATATAAGTAAATCATTGTTTTAACAAACGCTTTTAAGTAACGTCAATGTAATTTATTTGTGTCCTGAAGATATCAATGAATCGATAAAAATTAAAATTTTTTTTAACTTTCTTTCTATAGTAAATTAAGAAGAATTTCCCGGTGATATTTTCAACTGTCGATATAAAAGGTAGTTCTGGAAACTAATGTCTTCACAGAAAAAACCTGGGCTCAAGTTGAGTACGGTGGAATGCTCAACTTGCGTCGCAGCAGATACGAGTATTGCTTGCTCATCTTGAGAATGCTTCAAG